>SJYC01115289.1:0-54456 GCA_006408675.1 Madoqua kirkii | reverse complement strand
TTCTGTGAGTATGGTTTCAGTGTGTCTGCCCTCTGATGCCCTCTTGCAACACCTACCATCTTACTTGGGTTTCTCTTACCTTGAGCATGGGATATCTCTTCACAGCTGCTCCACTATTTCATTTTTTATTATTCTAAACAATACAGTATCTGTGAAATCATCAGTTGGACATAATGGTTATAATTTTCTATAATTAGAAATAATTGAAAGAATTACATACCTATTAAATATTTTAAATGTTCATTGATATTGGTAATATATTTCACTTTTATTCTCTTTATTATGCACACCATATTCTGAGAAATGCATTAAAATTAAGTGAAATTTAAAATTCAGTTTAATTCAATTGGCCACATTTTCCATGCACAAAAGCCACTGTGGCTAGTGGCTACCATGTTGGACAAGGCAGAAAGGAGCTCTGTCACCCCAGAAGGTTTTTTCTGGAAGGCTCTGCCTAAAGTTTACCCAGAGCATGTTGACTGCTTTCATGGACTAAAGCTATACTTACATAAAGTAAGATCACCAAAAGAATTGAGCACTGTGGATAATGATAAATTTAGAAAATGCTAGCAAAAATCTCTATCTCTCTACCTTCTGTGTGTGTCTAAGTGTGTCCTCTGCTTTCCTGCTTCTCTTCTTCTTGCTCTACCTCTGTGTGTCCTGGTTCACTTTTTTAAATTGGTGTGTAATCTGTAATGTTGTATTAGTTTCATATGTACAGCAAAGTGTCTCAGTTATACACAAATGTGTATATTACTTTTCAGGTTTTTCCATGATGGGTATTAAGTTCAGTTCCCTGTACTGTACAGTAAGACTTTGTCGCTCATCTGTTTCACATACAGTAGTGTCAGTTCAGTTCAGTCCCTCAGTCATGTCTAACTCTTCACAACCTCATGGACTTCAGCACGCCAGGCCTCCCTGTCCATCACCAACTCCTCAAGTTTACTCAAACTCATGCCCATAGAGTCAGTGATGCCACCTAACCATCTCCTCATGTACAGCAAAGTGTCTCAGTTATACACAAATGTGTATATTACTTTTCAGGTTTTTCCATGATGGGTATTAAGTTCAGTTCCCTGTACTGTACAGTAAGACTTTGTCGCTCATCTGTTTCACATACAGTAGTGTCAGTTCAGTTCAGTCCCTCAGTCATGTCTAACTCTTCACAACCTCATGGACTTCAGCACGCCAGGCCTCCCTGTCCATCACCAACTCCCCAAGTTTACTCAAACTCATGCCCATAGAGTCAGTGATGCCACCTAACCATCTCCTCTGTCATCCCCTTCTCCTCCTGCCCCCAATCCCTCCCAGCATCAGAATCTTTTCCAGTGAGTCAGCTCTTCTCATCAGGTGGCCAAAGTATTGGAGTTTCAGCTTCAGCATCATCCTTCCAATGAATATTTAGGACTGATCTTTAGAATGGACTGGTTGGATCTCCTTGCAGTCCAAGGGACTCTTAGGAGTCTTCTCCAACACCACAGTTCAAAAGCATCAATTCTTCTGTGCTCAGCTTTCTTTATAGTCCAACTCTTACATCCATACATGACTACTGAAAAAACCATAGCCTTGACGAGACTGACTTTTGTGGCCAAAGTACTGTCTCTGCTTTTTAATATGCTATCTAGGTTGGTCATAACTTTCCTTTCAAGGAGTAAGTATCTTTTAATTTCATGGCTGGTATATATTAATCCCAAACTCCAAATATTATCTCTCCCCTGCCACTCCCCATTATTCTTTTTGGTAATCCTACGTTTGTTTTCTATGTCTGTGAATCTATTTCCATTTCATAAATAAGTTTATTTGTATCATTTTTTAGCTTCCACATTTAAGTGATATCAGAGGATATTTGTCTGCCTTACTTTGCTTAATATAATAATCTCTAGGTCCATCCATGTTGCTGCAAATGGCATTATTTCATTCTTTTTTTATGGCTAAGTAATATTCCATTGTATATATGTACGTCTTCCTTATCCTTTCATCTGCTGATGAACATTTAGGTTGCTTACATGTCTTGGCTGTTGTAAATACAATTGCTATTACATTCCTAGTTCACTCTCATTCTTGCCCTTAGTCCTTTCTCTGCTTTTCTACCTATGTTCCTCTTATCTCCCCATCCCAGAATCTCCCTTAATTCAATTTGGATTTCACTTTGTAAATTAGCTCTTAGCTGCAGCAGTAACTTCAGGTCAGAGGACATTCTCAGTTGTAACTTGCACAAGGAATCCCTTCCAGTGGAATTCCTTAGAGATGTGGTCAGTGGCACACTGGACCTCTCTACTTGGAAGTCCCCCTGGAATCTGAAGTTCAGCATGCCTAAGATTGAATCTTTTCCCATTCAAACCCCTGGCTGCCCTTCACTGATGTAACCATAGCAAACTACTTGCTTTACCTACTCTCCATCCAAAGCCACCTTTAGAAGAATAAGAGAATTTTTAATTATGCTTTTTTTTCAGGCCCATGAAAGAAGGGCCTAAAACTCCCTGTATGCTGCTGCTGCTGCTACTAAGTCAGCTCAGTCATGTCCAACTCTGTGCGGCACCATAGATGGCAGCCCACCAGGCTCCCCATCCCTGGGATTCTCCAGGCAAGAACGCTGGAGTGGGTTGCCATTTCCTTCTCCAATGCATGAAAGTGAAAAGTCAAAGTGAAGTCACTCAGTCATGTCCAACTCTTTGTGACTCCTTGGACTGCAGCCTACCAGGCGCCTCCATCCATGGGATTTTCCAGGCAAGAGTACTGGAGTGGGTTGCCATTGCCTTCTCCCTGTATGGCACTAGTTTATTGAGCAGGCTACAAAACACAAATTGCCTAGAAGGCTTGATGTAACTTCTTTTGAAATAAAAAATGACTCTGCTAGCACTTGGAAAGCTTCTGGAGGATCCTCAGAGGAGAAAAGTGCTATATAAATATATGTATGCTTTGTCTGTTGGCCATAAATGTTGAGCAATAGAACAGACCAGCCCCCTTTCTCCTTATTTTAATTATCCAGAGACCCCCAGCAGGAAAGTAAAAGAAAAGTTGGATCCAAGAGCTCTCAGAAGAGCAGGAGGCTCTAGGGAACATGTATGCATTGTTTGTATGAAATAGACCCTTCCTTAGCAGGACAGAGTTTAAAATTTCCCTTATTCTTCTCAAGAAAATGTGTTCCCCCTTTTTTTTTTTTTTTCATTCTAAATGCACTCAATTAGGTTATGGAAAATTTAGTTCCTCTTGCTAATTTATACAAGGAGTTATGATACCTTGGGATCATCATCTGTCAGCTTTAAAACCCTAAATATGGCATTGATTATTCTCAGGAAGGTGATGTGATGATCTGCTCTCTTTCTCAGACAAAGGGAGGCAGTTGTCCAAAATGGGACGTCCCTATCTGGGTGGGAATGATAGAAACATCCTTCTGGCTAGATTCTGTTTCTGCTCCACTCTGAAAAAGAGAAACAGATCCAAGCTTAACAAGCCTTAATCTTACTAAAGGTTAGGGTCTGTGTTGTCCTCTGGATAATAATAACTATAACAACTATTTGTTGAATGGTTGAATTTTTCCCAGCAGTGTGTTAGATGCTATAGATGAAATCTCATTAATAGTCCTTACAGCTGTGATGATAGGAAACCATTCCCCACCCTCATATTTTATTACTTTGAGGAATTTGAGTTTGGGAGAGGTAAATAATTTGTCAAAGGTCACACAACCCATACATGGTAGAGCTCAAATGCAAACCTCGGTCTGTCCAATGCCACAGCTCAATGTCTTTAGACTTTGTAGTTTTGTTTTTTTTATTGATGGTTACTATAGACCAGGCACTATTCTAAGGTCAGAGAGATCCTTAATCTTATGGAGCTTATATCCTGGAGAGGAAAAATAGGAAAAGAATAAGTTAAAAAAAAAATCCAGATCATTTCAGATATTGGTAATGCCATAGAACAACAGAGGAAGTAAAGTGATAGTTATGTTGAGATACTTATGTTGAGAGCTCTTTGAAGGATTTTCTGACATGACCTTTGATCTCAGACCTAGATGATATGAAGGATCCAGAATGTGGATATTGAGGGCCATGGAAACAGCAAGTGCAGAGGTCCTGGGGTGAGAGTGAGTGCCATGTGTTTCAGGAGCTGCAAAAAAAGCCAGTTTTTCTATTTGGCCATAGAGATTAGTGATATAATAGCAGACATGTAGGCAAACTTTGGATCTTGTTCCAAATATAACAGGGCATCAGATAAGGGTTCTAAGCAAAAGAGGCATATAATCTGAATTAAATTGTTAAAAAAAATCTCTCTGGTTTCTGTGTGGAGAATAGCAGATACAGGAGCAAGACGGGGAATAGGGGAAATGGTTAGAAGAACATGAACTTCAAAGGGACTGAAGGTTTTTGGAGAAGATGCAGCCTTGGCTTTGAAAGTAGCAAAGGGTCTGGCGGCAAGAGAGTATTTACGTTTATCTAGGTCCTAAGATATTCAAGATGTGAGGAGGGTGCCTCAGAGCCTAGCCAGGTCCAGTTCATGGGCAAAAGGGAAGGGGGCATTCACAAAAGATGAAAGACTTCCCTGTGGTTAGGACTTCACGCTTACACTGCTGGGGACCCAGGTGTGATCTCTGGTCGGGGAACTAAGACCCTGTATGGTACCAAAAAATAAAAACCTTTTATACTATCGTATAAGAAACAAGGCACCAGTCTACGTTCAGTACAGGATACAGGATGCTTGGGGCTGGTGCACGGGATGATCCAGAGAGATGATATGGGGTGGGAGGGGGCTTTGGCATTGGGAGATCATGTACACCTGTGGCTGATTCATGTTAATGTATGGCAAAACCAATACAGTATTGAAACGTAGCATAAAGTATTTTTAAAAATAAATAAATAAATAATTTTAAAAAAATAAAAGGAAAAGATGAAGCTATGGGGAGTCTGCTTCAGTGTCAGTGCTGGCAAATCATAGTAATAAGAGCTAGTTTTACTGAGTGTATACCATACGTCTAGTGGTATTCTGAATGCTTTTCTCAGGATAACTTCTTTAGCCCTCTTAATAATCCTAAATCCCAGATGCTATTAGGGCTTCCAGGTGGCACTCATGGTAAAAAACCCACCTGCCTATGCAGGAGACGTAAGAGATACAGGTTCCATCCCTGGAGGAGGAAATGGCAACCTACTCTAGTATTCTTGCCTGGAGAATTCCATGGACAGAGGAGCCTGGTGGGCTACAGTCCGTGGGGTCGCAGAGTCTGACATGACTGAGCACACGTGCAAGGTCATGGTTTAGATACTATTATTAGCCCCATTTTACCCAGGAAACTGACACAGAAGAGTTAGGGCACTTGCAGCTACCGCTAAGTGGGATGAAAGATTCTTCATTTCAGAAGTCAGAGCCATAAGGGCTGAGGCTGTCAGAGAGAGTGGAAGAGAGACCTCAAGAAGGGAAGGCCGACTGGCCTGAAGGTGAGACCCAGGTGACCAAGGGCATCTGGGAGGGAGTGATGAAGGTTAACAGGTTTGTCCCATGATGCCCCACATCCTGAATGACTCTAAAAGAAGGTTCCTGATCAGTGCAAACTTGGAGCTTTCCTGCAGCTTCCAGTGGGTGGAGTGAGCCTGGGCCCCCTCCCTGGGACTGCTTTCTTAAGCAGCTTGTGGGAGAAGAGCAGTTTCATCTAACAAGACCATGTCTTAGCCACTTTTATCCCACTGCTCTTGGGTAGATGGGGAGAATGCTCAAATCCACACATTTCTGAGATGTTTTTCCCTGATTCACACTTGGAGATAATAATCACTTACTGTGATTAATTAGATTATGTATCTGTGGACTTCACAGATACAGTCTAGCAGAGCAGGAGTTCTGCACATTGGAAATGGAATGGGATCAGCCTACCATTGTTTGGAGTTGGTTTTCTTTTGCTGTTTGTTTATTTTTTTTGAAGGGGGATGGCACTTCTATTTTTCAAATTTTATGCCGAGAACCTGACATATGTTATTCCTTCATTAAACACAACAGTCTTATGATACAGCTACTAGTCTTATTGCCCATTTTCTGATGGACCAACTGAACTCTGGATATAACTTGCCCAAAATTATAGAGAGTGATGGATCTGAGAGGGCTTCCTAGGAGGCACAGTGATAAAGAATCCACCTGCGAATGCAGGAGACATGAGACGCAGGTTCGATCCCTGGATTGGGAAGATCCTCTGGAGTAGGAAATGGCAACCTACTCTAGTATTCTTGCTTGGAGAATTCCATAGATGGAGGAGCCTAGCAGGCTACAGTCCATGGGGTATCAAAGAGTCAGACACAACTGAGCACACACACACACAATGGACCTGAGATTTAAACCCTGACAATCCAATACCAGAAGTTAATCCTTAATCATGCTGCTACAAGTGAGAAACATAGGTATGCTGGGTCGAGTGCTTCCCAAGAAGTCTTTGTAAACCCAAAAGAATGAATGAATGTAACAACACAAAGCTGGAAAAGAGATCTTAGGGATGAACAGTGAAGGCATTTCTTGACAACACTGATTTTGAAATGTTAGTAGACCAACAGTCAGGATCAGGAAGCAACCTGAAGGTAGTAGGCTTGAGTGAAACGTGGGTTGGAAGGGGGAAATTGATATGAATAGCGAGAAAAAAATTACTGCTTTACTTTCTTGTCTTCTCCTCAGTCAGTTCAGTTGCTCAGTTGTATCCAACTTTTTGTGACTCCGTGAACTGCAGCAAGCCAGCCTTCCTTGTCCATCACCAACACCCAGAGCTTGCTCAAACTCATGTCCATTGAGTCGGTGATGCCATGCAACCATCTCATCATCTGTGGTACCCTTTTCCTACTTTCTTCAATCTTTTCCAGCATCAAGGTCTTTTCCAATGAGTCAGTTCTTCACCTCAGGTGGCCAAAGTATTTATCAAAACTTTCCTTCCAAGGAGAAAGTGTCTTGGAGTTTCAGCTTCAGCATCAGTCCTTCTAATGAATATTCAGGACTGATTTCCTTTAGGATGGACTGGTTTGATCTCCTTTCACTGTCTTCTCCTACTAAGTCTAAGAGTGCCACTGCTCAAATGATACACTGTTCAAATGCCACTGCTCAAATTTGTGCCCTTCTAATTCCACTTAATGAACACCGAAAAAGCTATCTGCTTCTCCACTCTCCCCACAAAACAAGAAAAGTGGTAGGATTATGAATAATTTTTGGTAAGGTATTTTCATTTTCCATGATTTTTTAAAGAAAACAAATATGCAAGAGGGAATCACTTAAGGGGAAACCATTTAAATAAATGAAATAAGATTCCTTAGGCATCATATTTAATTGATTCCATTTCATCATTTAAAAAATATAATTTCTTTGACGTTTATCTGTTCCTATCCAAAAACATGGGTGAATAATCTGATCTCAGTTTTCTTAGGCTCTGTGATCTTGGCAAAGTCATTTTTTAATCATATGCCTGGCTTTCTCTAACTTGAAAATATCTAGACTCCCAGGACAACTGAACTTCTGTGGAAGGGCCATGAACTTCTTTGCCAAATGGCCATGAGTAAGGAGATCGCCTCTTAGAGGTAGCTCTCAGTCCTTCCTTTGGATTCTAAGAGTTTATTAACCTGTAAGCCAATTTCTCTTTTTAGTCACCTGGTGGATTAGCAAGCCCAGAATCTGTATTTACTTTATGTGTGCCTCTTGGAATATATAATTTAACACTTCTATATCTCTAAGTGGAACCAAAAGATTTGAGTGCCAGAGTTTGTGAATGTAGGCATTAGTCACTCAGTTGTGTCCAACTCTTTACAATCCCATGGACCATAGCCTGCCAGGCTCCTCTGTCCATGGAATTCTCCAGGCAAGAATACTGGAGTGGGTAGCCATTCTCTTCTCCAGAGAATCTTCCCAACCCAAGGATCGAACCCAGGACTGAAGGCAGATTCTTTAGCATCTGAGCCATCAGGGAAGCCCAAAAGTGATGCTTAGTTATGTTCGACTCTCTGATCAGGGGTAGATCATAGAGTTCTCCCTGCACCTACCATTTCTCAAATTCCTTTAGCTTAAAATATGCCAAGGTAATATATTTTGGGGGAGCATAACCTTAACTCCATTATCCACAGTCATAAGTTGTGGGGATTAGGACATGGACTTATCTTTCGGGGGAAACACAATTCAACCCATTACCCTGACTTTGATGTATTTGTTATTGTTTGTTGTTGTTCAGTTGCTAAGTCATGTCTGACTTTTTGTGACCCCTTGCAGCATGCCAGGCTCCTTTGTCCTCCATCTCCTGGAGTTTGCCCAAATTCATGTCCATTGAGTTGGTGATGCTATCAAACCACCTCATCCTCTGCCACCCTCTTCTCCTTTTTCCTTCAATATTTTCCAGCATCAAGGTCTTTTGTCCTAATGAGTTGGCTCTTTGCATCAGGTAGCCAAAGTATTGGAGCTTCAGCTTCAACATCAGTCCTTCCAGTGAATATTCAGGGCTGATTTCCTTTAGATTGACTGGTTTGATCTCCGTGCAGTCCAAATGACTCTCAAGAGTCTAATCCAGCACCAATTTGGAAGCATCAGTTCTTCAGCACTCAGCCTTCTTTAGATTAACTGCAATGGTTCAGCTGGTTAAGAATTTGCCTGCAATGCAGGAGACCTGGGTTCAATCCTTGGGTTGGGAAGGTCTCCTGGAGAAGGGAATGGCAACCCACTTTCAGTATTATTGCCTGGAGAGGAGCCCAATGGGCTACAATCCATGGGGTCGCAGAGTCAGACATGACTGAGCGACTAACACTTAGAGCCTTGTTTGTGATCCAGCTCTCACATCCATGCATGACTACTGGAAAAACCATAGCTTTGACTGAATGGACCTTTGTCAACAAAGTGATGTCTGTTTTTTAATATGCTTTCTAGGTTTATCATAACTTTCCTTCCAAGGAGAAAGTGTCTTATAACTTCATGGCTGCAATCACCATCCACAGTGATTTTTGAGCCCCCAAAAGTAAAATCTGTAACTACTTCTACTTTGTCCCCTTCTATTTGCCATGAAGTGATGGGACCATATGCCAAGATGTCAGTTTGATGTCTTAGAAGATAATTTGACAAGGGGAGTCAAGGTCCTGCTCTAGCCTTAGTCCAGGACCGAGGAAATGAGGAACCAGATTGGTGGCGGCAGGGTTCATGGGGGTGGAACATGGCAGTAAAGTAGAGGAGTTGAAATCAGGAGACATATGAGAGAATTTGCCAGGACTTATTTACTGCATGTGCAGTAAATAAGAAAAAAAGTATTAGTGCAACATTAACATATGTTTCCCCAAAACACATGTTGTAAAATACTGGAAATTGTTCTATAGACAAACTCATTTGGGAAACACTGGATCGAATAAGGTTGAACAGGCTTCTCTGCAGTGCTTCTTTGAGCTTTTGGCATGCTCATGTACACTGTGGCTTTCTAAAGGGGACTTCGCGGGAACAGCCTTTCCCAAACTTACAGATACTGACAGCAATGGCAGAAGCTGCTCCTGTCTTTAGCACTCCCTGCCCCATGTAGAAAAGAATGGCTGGTACCAATGACAAAATTATGGACATCAATTTTGCAATGAATAGTTAAAAAAAAAGCGAATGTTTACTGAGCTGCTAGTATGCATCAAACACTACATTAAGTGTTTCTCACACAATATCTCATTTAATTCTCATGACAGCCATCAGGGATAGGTACCATCAATCATCAGATCTTATAAATGGGACCCAGAGGCACATAGAGATAAAGTTACTCACCTAAGGATGCATAGCTGGGGAGTGGTGCAACCAGAATTTGACTCCAAGCAGTCTAATGTTAAAACTGACATTCATAACTACCAGATTATGAATCTAATTGTAGATGTTTTGGATTTCAAATGTTGATAAGACTTGCAGATGGAAATACGCAGAAGACAGTGGAGGATACAGAATCAGACAAGGTCAGATCTGGGCTCAGAGCCATTAGGGGGCAGACAGGGGTTGAAAATTGCCCGTGGATACATTTATTCAAACTATGAGGTCGCAAGTTGGTTATAAGATTTACAACGCAGAAAGGACTCCATGCAAAGATTTTATGTATTAGTGGGATGTTTTCCCAAGCAATGAGTTAGAAATAACTGGCTACCGTTATCACAGTCGGTGTACAGAATGTTCCAACTGTGATGAAACAGGACCCAGACACACAAGTCTATGTTCTAAATCATGCTGAAAAGTCAGAATCAGTGGGATTTTTGAGAAGCAGAGAAATCTCACGGGTCCCACAAGTGCAGTAGAAAACCTCAGCGAGAGCCAGTGAGTAGCTCTAAGAGACCACGGCTCTGTCTTGACATCTCACCGCAGATGCTGGGCCTTCTCTCTGTTCCCTGGAGCCCCTGGAGCACAGAAGTGTATCTCATTCATCTAGAAGCTTCTAACACCCACACAATGCAGACACCCAGGAAACAGTCGCTGAACCAAGGAAATGAGAACCAACTCTGTTCGGCTTCTTCTGCTCCTGGATACATTATCAAGTTTTAAAGTGTTTTCACTGACCCATCCCTATGCCATTACCTGTCTGGATTTTCTTGCATATACTGGGGACAAAGCCATGATAAATCACTACCTACTTGCACTGAGTTTCATTTTGTTCTGATTCATTGCCTACTTCAGAGACCTTCTAAAATCACAGTTTATGGACTCTACATCCTGGTAGTTCCCAGAGAGAAATGAACCTAGATTCCAGGGAATGCAGATGTCTTCAAACTTGCAGCCAGCTTCCAGGCTCCCTGCAAAGGTCTCTTAAGCCCCAAAGTATTTCCTCTCTTAAATCACACATCACTGGCACAGGCAGAGTATTTGTTAGGAGACAGTTGCTTAAAGGTCTACCGAGTAGACAGAAATGGTGTCGTTCTTGGCAATTTTATTGCGCTGTTCTTGGGCTTAGTGTCATGATTCTTTTTTTAACATTGCGTTGGGTTTTTTGTTCCTGAAAGAAGCTATTTCTTTAGTGCTGTACTTGAAACATGATGTTGAATCTCTCTTGGCATGTTTATGGGCCGGGTGAAGGACTGTATATGTGAAAGGGAGCTTAATATTTCACAAGTCACTTGTTGTGACTTTTATTCGACACGTTTCTAATTAGGTGACGTGAATCCCTGCAGCCACCGGTATGGGTTATTATGTCGTTGTGGCACTTGGGTGTTCTGCCAAATTTTGATCTAGATAGAATGGATTTATTTTTGCTTCATCTTAGCACAGATTCTCTTACAGCGTCCGTCAGATGGTGTGCTGAAATGAACAGGTTATGCGATGTGGCGCAGAATGAGACATAGTTTTCTGTGTCACATCAAACTCACATCTATGGAAAGTGGTCATTTATTGCAATATGAAAAGAGCATGTGGTCAGGGCAGAAAGCAATTCTTCCTGAATGCAGGGCAACAAAAGTAAAGAGTATGACAACTGTGGAAGGTTTTTTGAACTTCCTGAAGTTTTGTTTTTTTTTTCATTACTAGTGTTCACCTTTGAAGTCTTCAAGTGTACAGTATCAAATTTGAGTGTCTGAAATAGTGCTGTAGACACACACAGAAAGTTTACAGACCATTGCTCTGTTACCAGTGGCATCAGTACACACACATACACACGTATACACTTCAGTTCACATTTACTATTCTTATGTTGAATTTGCTTCATGGACATTATTCAAATGTTGTTGATCTCCATCCATTTTTCTGTTTATACTATAAAATATTGTCTGAGATAGTCTAGGTTCAAGCCTAGGCAAATTGCCTTAAGTAAGAATGAAGAATACCTTGAAATCTCTTGCTCTCAGATATATACCCAACTTTCTAAAGTGATTATTACTGGAAACCACAAAAGTTGAAAATGGAGAACAACAAACTTGGAAAATCCCCTCAGCCCTCCACCTTGACCATTGTCAGGGCCAGTGATTGGGATCCAAGGCAGGTGCTCTCACCCACGTGTTGTGGGTGTTGTGTGGTAGAGAGGGGAGTCACGGCCCTTGTCAGGAACCTCCCCTTCCTGCAGCGTCACCCAAGAATGGTTGGCTTCACAGGAAACGGTGATACAGTAGAAAGTATTTGGACGTAGGCAACACCCAGATAGAGGTCCACTTCTTCCTACTACAACAACCTTGGCAGAGCTGTCTACTTCTGTGAGCCTTAGCTTTCTCACCTGGCAAATGGAAATAAAACTCCTTTCTCTAGACAAATACCATATTTTACCACTTACACTAGAATCTAAAAAATAAAACAAACAAATAGAACAGGACAGAAACAGACTCATGGAGAATGAGCTAGTGGTTAGTAGTAGGGGAGTAGTAGGGGAGAGAAGAAGAGAGGGGCAAGATAGGGGCAGGGGAGGAAGAGGTGCAAACTACAAACAACATGGATATATTGTATAGCACAGGGAATATAGTCAATACTTTATAATGACTTTAAATGGAGTAAAGCCTATAAAAATATTGACTTCCCATGTTGTACACCTGAAACTAATAGAATGCTGTAGATCAACTGTACTTCAATAAAAAAAAAAGTCTTCTCCACAAAATAAAAAGTAAAAAGCTTTAGCCATATGAGTGGGTAACCATAGCTTGTTCTATCTGCCAGAGAAGCAATTTGGATTCAACGGTCATTCATAAACTAGTGAGTTGTGTATTTGTTGTACCTGATCCATGGTTAAGGTTTTGGAACAAAAACTATAGGGTGTCTGTGTCTGTCTCTATGTTTATGCATGTCCATGGATATGTTATGTATATATGATGTTATTCTAGTTCCACAGGGTATTACAAATATTAATATGTAAAAGGGCTCTAAAATGACTTGGGAAGAAAGCTTTAATATCAATAGTATATTTATATAAAACTCAAACAATTTTCTTTCATCTGTTAAAATAAGAAAGTGTTCTTGGACTATTGGTCTGTCCTTCATGAGACTGTGCAAGGTTTTTCTTTACCTTCTAAGTAATCAGCCAAGAAAGATTCTGGGTTTTTATCAAAATGGTTTCCAGTGCTTTGTGTCTTTTTCATTGATCTTTGATTATTTAAGAAAACTGAGTCTTCTCTATTAAAACAGCTAAGTTTTTTACAACTAAGTAGTAGTACCGTGTGTGTGCCCAGTCCTGTCCAACTCTGCGACCCCATAGATTACAGCCTGCCAGGCTCCTCTGTCCATGGAGATTTTCAGGCAGAAATATTGGAGTGGGTTGCCATTTCTTACTCCAGGGATCTTCTCGACCCAGGGATTGAATCCGAACCTCTTTTATCTCCTTCACTGGCAGATGGATTCTTTACCACTGTGCCAGCTGGAAGCCCTGCAACTAAGTAATTTTCAAAAAATTCCTTCCTTATTAAAATTAAATAACATCATGTCTGTCGAGTGGCAGCATAGAGTAGGTGCTTGATTTTCATTTCCTTACCTCTCTGCACCCCATAGAATAAGCAGTAACTCCCTCACTGAAGCTGAAGCTTCTGTTGCTGAGACTGAAGAATCTGAGCATTAAATGATGGGATGATGAGACATACTTCTTCAGTGAATTCATTATGTTTCTTGGCTGGACTGAAATGAAGCAAAGGCAGGAGAAAATCTGGATACAAAACAGACATTTAAGCCTCAGACATAGCATGGCATAAACCTGAGCTATTCAAGCTCACCTTCCCACAAATATACATCAACTCTTGTATAATGCAGGAACAACGATGAACCCTCCACCAGCCCTGTGATTCTTTCTCTTGGACTGACAGATCAGTCATAGTTACTAGCCTTCTTGCAGTTTGATGTGACTGGTGGAAGGTGGGCCAGTCCTAACAATCCTCCAGTTTCTCCCTTCCTCATCTGCCAGGTGGATGTCCATGGCTGGGGTGACCCTGGTTACCATGTGCTGAGGCCTGGATGGCTTAAGTGGCCATGTAGAGTAGAGTACTGCTTGCCCCAACATCTGGAATTTACCCAAATGAGAAATAAACTCTTGATTAAGCCATTAAAACCTTAAGGTTTATCTGTTACAGCAGCTGCCGCCACCCAAATAATGAACCTGATGATACAAGAGGTGAATTTTAAAAACTTTCTCCTTGCACTGGCACTTGACACTTTTCTGAATATGACAGGACCATTTTTATCTTTCATTACTGTGGGAAAACAACTTTCATAATTGCCTAAAGACGAACTATGCAGTCTATCTATTCAGACATATACTGGGTATATTGATCATAAGAACTGTGAAACAAGGTTCTTTATCAGCAAGAAGTCTATTTGATTTTTTGCCTAACAATTTCAGCTGAAAGCCAGGGTTAGTGATTAACTACATCTATTGTGTTTTAAATTAGATTAAACACTTCTGATGCCAGGTGCTGGGCTGCAAAGGGAAAGCTCAGTTAAACAGGAGAAATAGAGGTAATTGTTTTTTCTAAATTATTAGAAATTCAGGAGTTAGAAACCTAAAAACATTTCCAAAGTATTCTATATACTTTTATGTTTTCTTAAACCATACAGAAAGTAATTTTACCTTTCCCAGTGATACTTAATCCATAGGATTTGAGGATTAAATGGGGATCATATCTGCTGCTGCTGCTGCTAAGTCACTTCAGTCGTGTCAGACTCTGTGCGACCCCATAGACGGCAGCCCACCAGGCTCCTTTGTCCATGGGATTTTCCAGGCAAGAGTACTGGAGTGGGGTGCCATTGCCTTCTCCGAGGGATCATGTCTACCTCCCACCTAATGCCTGGCACAGTAAATATTCAATAACATGCACAATAACTATTGAAACCTTGACCTCTTTCTTAATGATTTGTTTTATTGGATTTTACTTTGGAATTGTTCTTAAGAACTTGAATTATCACCCTCAGAGGCTTGTAAAGTAGCTGCGCACCCCACATCAGTTGGTACTAAACTGCTTTTAATTATGGTATCTACTTTTACAATTTATCCTGGCTTCTTCTTGCTACTTTTTACGGTAGCTACAGCCATCATGTTATCTTCTTCAAATCCTTTATATGAGGAGAAAAAAATAAAAGACCCAGACATAAAGTATTACTAAAAAATGAAAAAGTTCTACATTTAAGCTGGGAGAAATACCCCAGCAGAGCCAATTACCAGCCTTCAGAGGGCTGTTTCAACAGCGTGGGGGCTTGTTATATTCAATGCCAAGATTGTTGCTGGTTCCAGCAAGTTGAGGTTAACAGAAGTCAGAACTCCCTATCTAGGTATGGCCTTGATACACTTTCTGCCAGCTTAGCTTTTATGCTGAGAGGAGGGAGAGAAAGAGAGGTAGAAAAGAAAGACAGGTAGAGTAGGATTGGGAATTGAAGGGGGAAAGCTAGTTGAGGGTAAGGAGTAACTGGTTGCTCTTCTGGGTACACATTAAAAGTTTGAGAAGACCAGCTCTTAAAGCACCTATTCAGATTTACATTCTCACTAGCCTTATGTCAGACTTCCCATTTTTCTGAACTCTTGCCCATAGTGGGTATAGTGTTAGTTGATCAGTCATGTCCAGCTCTATGCGACCCCATGGACTGTAGCGCTCCAGGCACCTCTGTCCATGGAATTCTCCAAGCAAAAATACTGGAGTATTTCCATTCCCTTCTCCAGGGGATCTTCCCAACCCAGGGATCAAACCTAGATCTCCTGCATTGCAGGCAGACTCTACCATGAGTCACCAGGGAAGCCTATAGTGAATATTGCCATTCACAAAAATTATTATCTGGGGAACATGGTATGATGTTATTTGGTTTTGTAATTCTTTGGCCATCAATATTGGCAACTTGCTTTTCATCTTCCATTTTCATTTGCATTTATATATCTTCATTTGTGAATTAACTATTTCATAATCTTTCCCATTTTTATTGGTATAGTCCCCATTTTTCCAAATGAAAATAATTTTGTTTTTCTTATTCTTCTGCTGCCCATTGTAGAAAAATAACTAAAATTTTAAAAACAGGAATGTGATGGAACTTTCCTGGTGGTCCAGCGATTAAGACTCCTTGCTTTCACTGCACAGGGCACAGATTCAATCCCTGGTCGGGGAACTAAGACCCGCCTGCCATCCAGTGCAGCCAAAAAAAAAAAAAAATCACCCTTTATGTTTACCCAGAACAGAATTAAGAATGCCATATTATGGTATACTTAAAAAATTTTTTTCTTAAAAATAATGCATATATACTATTCACACATTTAAAGTATAAGCACCATAGTTTAGTATATTCACAGTTGTGCAACAGTCACCACAATCTAATTTTTAGAAATTTTCATCACCCTGAGAAGAAATACTGCCCATTTCTTCTCACGCTCCTCAGGACTAAGAAACTACCAATATACTTTCTGTTTCTATAAATTTACCTATCCTGAATATTTTGTATAAATGGAATCAGTTAATAAAGGGGCTTTGTGACTAGCTTCTTTTTCTTAACATAATATTATTAAAAGGCATGATATTGTAGCCTGTATTAGCACTTCATTTTTCTTTATTGCAAAATACTGTTCCATTGTTTGGGTATTTTTATTCACTCATCAAGTGACAAACATTTGAGTTTTTTCCACATTTTGGCTGTTATTAATAATGCTGCTAGGAGTATCCATGTACAAATTTTTGTGTGAACATATATTTTCATTTCTCTTAGGGGTATAACTAGGATTGGAGTTTATGGGTCATATGGCAATTCTATGTTTCTCTTTATACGGTAGCTGCCAGATTGTTTTGCAAAGCAGCTGCACCATTTTCTATTTTACCACCAGTAGTGTGTGAGTGTTTTGTTTCTCTACATTCTCACCCATATTTGCTCTTACCTGTATTTCTGTATGACGTGATATCTTATTGTGGTTTTGATTTGCATTTCCCTGAAGAATAATGATGGTGAGCCGCTTTTCATGTGCATATTGGCCATTTGTATATTTTGGAGGAGAAATGTCTATTCAAGTCCTTTGACTTCTTAAACTGGAATGTCTTTTTATTATCAAGTATAGGAATTTTTGTATATTCTGAATATATCCCATCAGACATCAGTTCAGTTCAGTTCAGTCGCTCAGTCGTGTCAGACTCTTTGCAACGCCATCACAGCACGCCAGCCCTCCCTGTCCATTACCAACTCCCAGAGTTCACCCAGACTCATGTGCATCGAGTTGGTGATGCCATCCAGCCAATGTTAAAAAATAAAATTTTAAAAATTGGCTTAGGCTGTAAATATTTTATACAATAATTTTTCACTCCTCATATACAATAGAAGTTCTCCGTCTTGTGCATTTGGAGTTAATATCTGGCCAATTGGATGGCATCATCAATTCAATGGACATGAGTATGAGCAAACTCCAAGAGATAGTCAAAGACAGGGAAGCCTGATATGCTGCAGTCCATGGGGTGGCAAAGAGTCAGACACAATTGAGCAACTGAATACTAACTGGCCAATTAATCAAAAAGGTCTATAAAGCAGATAATCCTTTAAAAAATATAATCACTGCTTAAACATATTATTTTAACCTAAGATATACAAATGTGCATTTTTTAGCTATGCTTATGATGGAGGGTCAAGGTCTTTTCCCTCTGATAAGCGTTCCACACAGTTTCTTTTTTCTTTTTCCACAAAAGCCACATTTACGTTGCATGTTCTACAATTCTCTCTTTTGATATCTCTAAGTGAAAGTGTGAATGCAAAGTCTCTGGAGAGTCAATCTGTGCCAAGAATTCCAGAATTTTAGTTTCCCTCATCTTTTCTTTTTTTTTAAATGTATATATATTTGTCTAAACACACCTAGTTCCACAAATTTTTTAGCACCTTCCCTCCGAGAAAAAAACAATCTGAAACTCTTTTTTTCCCTTTGTTCTTATGGCTCATTGATTTGCATAATATTTAATTGACTTACACAATTACAATAGTGAGGGCAACTGGCATAAACATACTTACTGACTTCTGATCGGCTCACCAGCAGTGGTAGGGGCAGATAGGCACAGGAACAGGGGTGAGGGCCTGTAGGCCTTGAGATAAGCGTGCCTGGACACTGCTTAATGTGTTTACAGATGAAGTACAGGACTAAATTATTCTGATGAGTTGCTTGGGCATCTTCTCTAATTATCAACTCGGCTATGTTTCCACAGTGAAATAGTTCTCCAGACTCTTGAACCAAATGGAAATGTTGTATGGGGGTTGGAAGAGATGAGTGAGTCTATGCAGAGGTTTATACTCTAAGTGGTCCACCTGTGGATATGGTGATAGTGAAACCTAGCAGCATCAATCTATGAGCTCCATCTCTCACAAGGAAGAATACAGTTAAAGTCGGAGAGAGTACTGAAGCTTAACTCACATGCAGGGGTTCATATTTCTGGCAAAAGATCAACAGAGCTGCTTCTATCCCATTGGACTATCAGTAGTCAACTTACATGGATGGCTTTTGCATAATAATTCAGCAAGGAATGTTAATATCATCTTGGATTAGGGGGCCCTATAGGTTTGCAGTTTTCCTGAAAGAAATCTGATGTTTCTACTTTTAACTGCCAATGTATCTTTTCACAAGAGTCTGCAGTGTTCTAAGTAAGGCACCTGGGCAAAGTGCTAATGAGTAATCAACAATGTATTCATTAGTAAGGCAGTAAATGCCACTAATGGCCCTTACTCGCATAATTGCGTGATGTTTTACTGTTTTATGAATGCTTTATTTCAGATTTTTCCCCATCTATTAGTTAGTAAGGAGCTGTAAGCATTTGTTGTTGCTGTTTAGTCCTTAAGTCGAGCCTGACTTTTTTGTGACCCCATGGTCTGTAGCCCACCAAGCTCTTCTGTCCATGGGATTTCCCAGGCAAGAATACTGGAGTGGGTTGTAATTTCCTTCTCCAGGGTATCTTCCCAACCCAAGGACTGAACCTATGTCTCCTACATTGGCAGATAGATTCTTTACCACTGAGCCACCAGGGAAGCCCATCATGAGTATTATCTCTTAATAAAAAGGAATTGTACAGAAGAACTAAAGAATTGTATTACGGCAATCCTTCAGTTTAACACATATACTGTTTAATTATATGTGTCTGCAACCTTAGCTACATGATTCTTTTTCTCAGAACAGGTAATTTTGTCTGAGATATTAGTGCCATGTATTTAAATATGGTCCAATTATTGCATTTATTCATTTTCCATTTAAAACAAATGCTCTTGGGCATCATAGCTTGAGGCTATACTTCTGTTAGCCATTTAAGAAGTCAAGCTCTGTGCCTGGCCTTCTTTGAAAAAATGCAGACACTCTGCTTAGCAGGCACAGTCTATAACTCATCATGGGGATATATATGTAAAACATACGTTGTAAGTGTGCCTAGAATGGTATATATGCATTACACAGGTGTATTTATATGTGTATACATAGATGCATATATACACCCTTAAATAATTTCTAAAATAACTTCCTTCTTTTACTGGTTCATGCATGCATGCATGCTAAGTAGCTTCAGTTGTTTCCAACTCTATGAGAGACCACAGCCCTCCAGGTTCCTCTGTCCATGGAATTTCCCAGGCCAGAATGCACTCCTCCAGGGGATCTCCCAACCCAGGGATCAAACCCATGTCTCCTTCACTTATAGGCAGGTTCTTTACCACTAGCGCCTCCACCATCCATAGACTTACACACGCCAAAGTTCATAGAGGCATTCTAGACGTTCTTTTTACATATTGTATTTAATTAAAAGTCAAGTAATTAGAATTTTACCTTAGAAATACCTTATGTTTCTACTCTGTTTTTGTCCTGCCACCATCATTTCTCATTATTTCTCTTAAAAAAAACTATATTTAGCAGCCTCTCCTCCCTTCTAAATAATTTGCATTTTTATCTTACCTATTTGCTTTTTTTTTCTGATTAAGAGAATTAGAGCAGGTTGTGAACAGAAATGACGAAAAAAGTAGGGAGACATTGGGTCATAAATCAGGAGGTCTTGTCTCCAGTGTCGTTTTTTTGGGGGAAATGGTGTTCTCTGGCCTATACAAGTGCCTGCCAGAGAGAGAAAACAAGTTTTCTACAAAAGTTTGATTTTTCAAGTCATAGGTGAAACAAGTTCTGGAATCAGAGAATCTTACACTTAGAGATAAAAAGTGGACATTCCCCATCATTCAGTCCAACCCTAAAAATAATTATACTTTGTTACGGGCTGAATTGCATGAATTCCCTCAAAATTCATAGAGCTTCCTAAAACACAGGACCTCAGAATGTTACTGTTTGGAGATCAAGCCTTTAAACAAGGTGATCAAAGGACTTCCCCGGCTGTCCAGTGGTTAAAATTTCATCTTCCAATGCAAGTGGTGTGGACTCAGTTCCTGGGTGGGGAGCTAAGATCCCACATAACTCAAAGCAAAAACCAAAAGTGTAAAAAACAAGAAATATTATAACAAATTCAATAAAGACTTTAAAAATGGGCCACATTTAAAAAAAAGCTTAAAAAATAAAATGAAATAAAAAATAAAAAAAGACAATCCATTCAAATGAAAGAAGGCTGGGCATATCTAGTGCCATTATAAGAAAGGGAAATTTGGACACAAAGAAATGCCAGGGATGAGCACACAGAGGAATCACCATGTAAGACACAGGGAGAAGGTGGGCATCTAAAAACCAAGGAGAGAGACTTCAGAAGAAAGTAAAGCTGCCAGCACCTTGGACTTCTGGCCTCTGGAAGTGTGGGGGGAAAAAACGCCTGTTCTATCAGCCTCCAGTCTCTGTTATTTTGTTATGGCAGCCCTAGCTAACTAATACCCTTCTTGACTCCAGTGAAAGAATGTTATTCTCTCTCACATCTGCAGCACACTCTATTTTTCAGGCAAAACAATATAGGAAAGAATAATTTTCATACTGGAAAACATTTAGGACTGTGTAAATCTCATAGGAAAGCATGACAACAAGAGATTTGCAGCAATTAAACTTTAAAAAGCCTCTCAAGATCTCCCAAATTTAATGTGCACATTTCAACAAAGCCAAATGCTAACAAAACACATCCCCTGAAGCAACACCTCTAGAAAAACACCTTCTCTACTCCCTCATGATTCTAATTGTTTACTTGATAACCTCTTATCTCAACCAAATTCCCAGTGTGGAATCTCATAGTGGTTGGGTTGAAGCTGTCATGTGCCCTACTGAAGGGATGAATCTAAGAGTGAAAAAGGGAAATGCTATGGTTCTAAATGACTTATATCATCAGCACATTTCACACAAAATTTAGGAAGACAGTCCTCGAAACAAAACATATTTCACCCTAAGCTATTCTCTCAAAGATCTGATCTCAAGTTCGAATTATTGTTATACTGAATATTTGTTTAAGGAATTGATTCTATTCTGACCTTGAGTCATCACTATCATTGTCCAAGGCCACCTTTCCTTCCTTGTGGCCAGAGGCTCAGAGACAGAAATATGTCTTCCTGTAATACCTATTTCTGATCTCAGGCTCTAGATAGCGTATGATTCAAGGTTCCCATTAGGATCTTAGGAGGCTGAAGAGCTATCAAGAGAATGTTGTTGTTCAGTTGCTAAGTCATGTCCAAGTATTTGCAACCCCATGGACTGCAGCACACCAGGCTTCCCTGTCCTTTACTATCTTCCAGAGTTTGCTCAAATTCATGTCCATTGAGTCAGTGACACCATCAACCGTCTGAACATCAGTCTGTATGATTCATTGATGACCAAAGAATCCCAGCTAAGTTACACATTGGTGGCTCTATCTGATGGTTTTTTTTTTTTTTTTCAAATTTGTAATTAATTTTCTACTCAAAATGCTATTTAGAGGCTTTCAAACTGAAGACCTTTGGACTTTTTATGGCTATAGAGTTGCTTAGTTTGTTTGGAAGGTTTATTTTTATTTTAAAAAGATATGTATTTATATATAAACATCCATTCATGTGTGTGGATTATACACATTCTCATTTGCCACAGCCCTCATGGTCTTCACCATACTGTGCCCTCTTCATAAGAAACTGGAAGGGACTCTAAAGGGACTCAGATTGTGTGGCCCTTCAGAGACATTCTCTGTAATCTAATTGGAGAACCCAAGGGTAAACTGCTATCTAAAACACAAAACTTCCAACAAGCAAAGTGGTGGTAAAATAATAATAAAACATGGGCACTGGTTAGGGCAAACTCCCTGGAGGCTGTACCACCCAGTCACCAAAAGCTGGGCAGTCTTCTATAATTTGACTTACATCCTCTCTGCAGCAAATCAACTCCAGTGTGATTCTCCCTAAAATCCCTTTCTGAAAAGCAAACATACACTCTGGAAAGGGTAATAAATTATGAGATCAAGGATCTTATTTCCCAGAGTATGAACCTACAGATCACTTTCTCATAATATTTTGTTTTGTGGTTGTTTACTCACTAAGTCATGTCCGACTCATGGGACCCCATGGATTGTAGCCTGCCAGGCTAAGTCCATGGAATTCTCCAGACAAGAATACTGGAATGGGTTGCCTTTTCCTTTTCCAGTGGATCTTCCCGATCCAGGGATTGAACCTACTGCTCCAGCATTAGCAGACGGATTCTTTACTGCTGGGCCACCAAGGAAAAGGCTACTTGTCCTTTTTATAATATAGGGCAGGAAAATACAGATTAAGAATGGAGGAAACCAGAGGAGGAACTTCACTGGAGGGATGACACTGCCCAAGAGGGTAGGATCACAGAGCTCAGTGCAAAAAAGAGAGCCAGAGACAAATCACCTAATCCTCTACTAGCCTTGAAGTTAATCTTGGTATGCAAGGTGACTCTTGACTTCTGTAGATAAAGCAACCTTATAACCTGAATTTCCCTGTGACACCTTGAGCTTGAGGCTTCCTTGGTGTTGCAAATGGTGAAGAATCTGCCTGCAATACAGGAGACCTGGGTTTGATCCCTAAAGAACCCCTGGAAAAGGGATTGGCCACCCACTCCAGTATTCTTGCCTGGAGAATTCCACGAACAGAAGAGCATAGTGGGCTGCAGTCCATGGGATCGCAAAGAGTTGAACATTACTGACTAATACACATACATGTACACCCCTTAAGTTTAGGCACTTTTATTCCTTTTTCAAAAAAAGAAATATATGTTGCTGAAGAGATAAATTATATAAAAGTTGAATTTAATTCTATGTCTGAGACTTTTTATATAAATACATTATTACATCAGGGATAATAATTGGTAAAATTAGTATTTCTATTTAGAAAACATGCCCAACGTGTTCTCATCTAGAACACAGATAAACTCATACTTACCTGCTTAGTATCACTGAGATAATGCTAAGGAAGTACTTTGCATTATACAGGTTTAGAAGGTGTTACCTTCATTGCTGTCTTAGTTTATGAAATACACTAAGTGACAAGACAAAGATTAATTCATAAGAGAACCTACCACTAACCTTGAGGGAGTGCTAAGTGAGATTATAACTTTTTCTCTCACTCATCCCTGTTTCTAGGATCTACACTGCTCTCTGCTAATAGATCTTCTCATCTCCATTCTGGAATTTCCCTGAATTTCTTCTTCCCCTTCTTGGTGTATGTGAAACAATTCATCTCTGTTCAAATCCTGACCAGTAGTTCCTCCTTACCTCCCAGCAATGAGTGAAACTAATGCTGTCCAAATGGCAGTTGCCACTCTCCTTAGAAACCTGTTTCATGACTATCCTTCACTACTTGAGTCCCCTTGTTGAATATCACCTCCTATTTTAAAATACATGTTAAGATATTTTTCTAAATTCTCACCATGTTCTTCCTAAGAGTAACTGAGCTGCATAAACTATTCTCCATCTAAAGATTTTCAAGTGTGGACATCCTCCATCAGAAGGGTGGGCACAGGCACTGGGAGCAAGATGCAGAGAGCATCCATAAGAAGGCAACGTGCTCACCCTCAGCATGCCTTGGAGTCCTCACCACAGACTCCCTTTCACAATGTGTGCATACATCAAAACTAAAGTTGTACACCTTCACTATGTACAATTTTTATTTGTCCATTGAACCTCAATACATTTAGAGAAAAAAACAGCTTAGAAACCTCGATGCTGCTTGGAACTGGAATGAAGCAGGGATTCCTGTGGACTGGAAGAAGACACTGAGTTCATACAGAAACAGGAGTGAAAAGAAGTAGGACCAATTTGGAGAACCACCAGCACAAGGCAAAGATGAGTTAACAAGCCAGCTTGGCACCATTACCCAGCATTCCAGAATATATCAGGACTTCCCAAGATGTGTAGGTCTGAGTCCAAGCTCACTGCTCACAGCCACTAATGCCAGTCCTCTGCCATAGAGAACCCCTGTTTTACCCTTTCAGTTTCCAACTCCTCATAAACCAAGATTAAAGTACGTCTTTGAGCTATAACCAGTGGCTTCAAAATGCAATATCATATTCTCCTCCTTTACTGGGAGAGCAGAAAAAGCACTGTCCCTGGGCGGGGTGGGAGGGGGGTGTGGAGGAGTGGTCCTTCAGCCTCAGGACTGACTCCCAAAGGCTGCCACCAATTCATTTCTGCAACTGCTCACACAGTCACAGAGTCCTATAGCCAGGTGGTTGTCATGGCAACCAAGAGACAGCCAACAGCCGGTGGATCTTATCACCCCACAAGTGGTGCTTCAAGTCTCCCATCTCATCACTCTTCCCATCTGACAAACTGTGTCATTAAGAGGCCCCAGATAGTAATTAATTACAAAGTATGTCTCCATGACTCCAAGTTTGGTCATGCCAGAATCACCCTAAGGATGAGGAAAAAGCCAGCTGTAGTTGCAAGGTCTAAAATTTCAGATTGGGATGCAAGGGAGGATGCTACGGAGAGAGATCCAGGGAGGAAGAATGCTGGAGGTCATGTCCCTCAATGCCCTTGTTGCAGCCCTTTGTCTGAGCATAGCAATGAAAAATCATGCAGTGTAACATCTGATTGCCCTTTTCAAATTCCCAGAATGAAGCAATATGAATCAGCAATGTGCTCTGGAGTGTAGGAAAAAGCCTCCCAAGGTAGTGGCAGAATATTGGCCAAGGTCTCCAAAAATTTATTTATTCTCTGGTTCAGCCAAGGCAGGATTGTAGTGAAAAAACTTGGATAGCTTGGTCCTCTGAGGACATATTATTTTAATAAGGAATCTATTTCATATAATTTAATAAATTTTATGTTTTGTCACATGTTGTTCTTTTTTTTCCTATCATTCCCCTTGTTGTTCTCATAAAAGAAAGAGTCTCCTTATCTTTAGAGGACAGATGGAAGGTCCCTCTTTCCATGACTCAGCCAGGAAAGCTGGAGAGTTCTCGGTATCATGGTCATGGCATCAGGGATGGAGGGCCTGGAGGAGCAGGGTGTTGAGAGAGGGTTGCCTACTACCCCCCATCCTTCCAGGCAGAAGAAGTAACTTGTTTGGCATCCTAGAGAGTGGCAAATCGGTGTATCTTCACACACTTCTAAATGGCAAAAACATATGTAAGAGCAGTGAAACATTTGATAGCAAAGATAGGCAGAGTCTGGCTATTAAGTTTTACAGAGCTAAATAAAGAGTTAGAAATGTTCTTTGAAAAGTATCAGTAGTCAGTGATCAAATTAGTTTTAGCTCATCCATGCCATCAAAACAAGGAAGGCAAGCAAACTGAGGCGTGGTATTCATGACATCCTAAAGAAAAAGGGGAAGACATGATGGCTTTGAAGAATTTGGACATAGACATTGTTAAGTATAGCTGCTTCTATAATGCTGTCTGAAGCAGTGAAAATTTCCCCTTACAAGTGAGACAAGAGTCATTTTCTAACTGTGAAAGGTCAAGTATCCTGGGGAGAGGGGTGAACTGGATTCACTGAAGGTCAGGGTCCTAGGATTGAGCTGATCCTGCGTGGGAAGAGGAGTCACAAATGAGAGAGAAATCTGCTCATTTCCTTCTTCCTTGCCCCAAAGCGAAGCAACAGAATTTGGTCCAAAGTCCTAGGCTACAGATGGTGAAACAGCACAGCATATGTTCTGCAAGTACTTCCAAGAACCACCTATATCTTGGCACTTAAATACTTCACAACACAAAAAAATGTGCTGATAATTCAAATATTCAATATGTGTTCCTGTGTATACATGCCCAACACACACATACACACACACCCAACACACACACACCCACAGAGAGACAATGCTTAGCAAACTGAACTCATGAAATGCAACTCCTGAGCCCTGCTTCTCTTTCTTATGCTGTCCTTACTCCTAGTGTTCACACTGTCTTGCTGTTCCAGTCTTCAGTCCTGCTCTTGGGAAGAGTTCTAAAATCAGCTTCTTATTCCTCCAGAAGACTCCAAATTTCCTAAGAAGCCCAACTGTTAACCCCTGTCACATGAAAAGTTATTTCCTCTTAGAATTTAATACATAAGTAAGCCTGAAACGAAGGGCCATGCATTGATTTCATAGAATATAGTCCACTACCTACAGCCAGGAATACATACCTGTGAGGACATGGTGTATGCATACTCCATAAATACCAGGATCTATCCATTTCCAATATGGAAATGTCTCCTGTGTTCTCCTGTGTTTCAGACTTTAGTATCCTTGGGCTCTGGCAAGAGGGACAATGGTCACTATTGTACCATCAGCAAATAAACAAAGTTGATGCTGAGAGTTCCCCAGACAGGAACTGCTTACCTTCCAGATGTATTTCTGATTCAGATCACAACTCTCAGAACCACCGTCACTCAGTGGACTTAAAAATGTATTCATTCTACATTTTCAGGAGTAATTTGTACTGTATCTCCATTATCCATGTGACTCTGAGGAGGTCACCTGTTCTCATTATGTCCTGTTCCCCAAAACATCCCTGGATCCCTGGGATGATTACATTTCTGAAAATTAAGTAGACCACACAGCAACTGCATGAATCTCTGTCTGTGTCAGTCCTTTGTTAGCAAATACTTGCAAGAACAACTGTGTGCATGACAACCCCCAACTCCTCTTCACACACTAATATACACACCCATGCTACATACAGCTCCACAGATCCACACTGCCGCGCTCCCCACAAGATCTCCACAACTATGCCCATTCCCACGCAGATACATCTGTGTACACAAATGTACACAGTCCTCACCTACATTTATGCATGTGTTTTATAAACAGCTAAGCCTTGCTAATTCACAAACCCTTTTGACTGGCAGATTACTGGAGTGGGCAGATTAGAACTAAAGCAAATGATTACAAGGTCAAGGACAGCCCATTGCCAAACACATTTGGTTCTTTTGCTCAGCATTGTAGTTTTGTCTTAATTTATGGTAATCCTGTCCACACTCCAAGTTAACGTACTGCTCTTTCATAAATGGAGTGCAATCTACTACCCCATGTTGGCTGAGAAGGAAGAGAAAACCGCCAGGTTTTTAAACAGTGCTTTCAAAAATGAAAACTACAGTTTTGCCACATATTAATGTGAGAATAGCTGAGATTCCTCACTGTTCACATATATGGTATATGTGGACCAATATACAAACTTGTAATGAAGTTTCAGTTCTGCAAAACCATAGAACAGATGTTGAATTTAATTTCTACCATAACATATGATAGTTTCGTTCAATAAAAAATATTTACAAGCTTCAGTAACTTCATGTCCAAGGGCTATTTTCTTTGCACCAACTGTCCTTACTCCATCTTTTCTCTCCTTTTCATACTATGCTGGACTTCAGGTCCCACATTCAGTCCTTCTGGCCTTCTACACTTCCTCCTACTATATCAGATCTGATCATACCCTTTCAATATGTCCCTCTGTGTATTTGTGTATGTACATATATAACTTACAGTGTCCAGTACAAACTCCTGAGTTCCACCAAAACCTCATGTCTGCTACCTTTTCCCCTCCAGTTTCTAATCAGCTTTGTTTACATCTAAATCCAGGAACATACCCATAAACATTCTACTTTCTTTAATTTCTTGATTCCTTTTCATTAAGTTCAAATCTATATAAATTTTGCCTAGCATGAACTTATTCCTTGACTTGAAACAAGTCATAATTTCTCTTGCCTTTGCATAGAATTTCTGGTAAATAAAATGTATTTCTATCAAATGAAAAGAATTTTCATCATTTCTAAATCCCAACCCAATTTATGGGATGGTATTTTTAACTTTTGTATGGAGGTGTAATGTACATACAGAACAGTGGATGCATCATAACTATTCAGCTAGTTGAATTTTCAGAATTGAAATACATCTTTGTATTCAGCCACCCAGCTCAAGAAAAAGATTAGTAGTATAACATATCTCCCCACGGCTCCTCATAGTCACTACCTCCTACCCCAGGAGGTAGTGGAAAATTATCCTATCTTCTATTACCCCAATTAATTTTCCTGTTCTGGAATTTTATATGAGTGAGATCGTGTGAAATTTATTCTTCTGTGTCTTGCTTCTTTCAGTCTACGTTACATATGAAAGTCAACCACACTGTTGCATGTAGCTGCAGTTCATTAATTCTCATTATTGTGTAGTAATCCATTTTGTAAATAAACCACAATTTATTATTCCTCTGTTGGTGAACCTTTGAGTAATTATTTATTCTATGATGCTATGAATAGCTACACTGTGAACATTTTTGCATGAGTATACACACACACACATACACACACACACACACATACATATATATGAATTTCTGTTAGGAAATTCCAGAAGTGGAATTATTTAGGGCTAGAGTCTGATATGTTCAGATGTAGTAGATTCTATCAAATACGATCTTTTTTTTTTTAACGTTTACTTTTGGCTGTGCTGGGTTTTAGTTGTGGTGTGCAGGCTCTCTGCTGTGGCACATGGGCTCAGTTCCCTTCAGGCATGTAGGATCTCAGTGCCCTGACCAGGGCCCAGACCCATGTACCCTGCATTTTAAGGTGGATTCTTAACCACCAAACTACCAGGGAAGTCCCCAGAATGTTCTCTTAAAATGCCTATGGAAATTTATACTATCACCAACACTGTAGGAGTATCCCAGTGGCTCTACATACTCACCAACGTGAGTTTCGATGGTTCTATTTATTATTATTATTGCAATCTTGATGGAAGTATAGTAGTATCATGTTTTGATTAATTCACATTTCCCTGACTCATCGCATTTTTGTACATTTATCCATCATTTAGACACGTGATTTTATAAACTGCCTAATGATTAGTGAAGTTCAATACCTTTGCATTTGTTTTTTGGCCATTTGGATGTCCTCCTTTGAGGAGCTACTACTCACATTTTTTGGATATTTTGCTACTGCCTGCCTTTTTCATTGATTTGTGGGAGCTCTGTACATTTTCTGGATAGGAGTCTTTATCAGATAATTGTGGTATGAATTGCTGTTTTTGTTTACTTTTGAAGTCGTGTCTGACTCTTTGAGATCCCATGAACTATAGCCCACCAGGTTCCTCTGTCCATAGAATTTCCCAGGCAAGAAGAGCGGAGTGGGCTACCTTTTTTTTTTTTTTTTTTTTTTTTTTTTTTTTGTTTTTTTTCATTTTTCATTGATTTGTGGGAGCTCTGTACATTTTCTGGATAGGAGTCTTTATCAGATAATTGTGGTATGAATTGCTGTTTTTGTTTACTTTTGAAGTCGTGTCTGACTCTTTGAGATCCCATGAACTATAGCCCACCAGGTTCCTCTGTCCATAGAATTTCCCAGGCAAGAAGAGCGGAGTGGGCTACCTTTTTTTTTTTTTTTTTGCTTATAGTTGGTATCTTTTCTGCCCCATTTAAGAAAACATTGCCTATTTCTGAGCCAGGACATTTGTAAGTTCTTTTATATCCTTTAAGCTGATTCTTACAATCTACCTGTGAAGTAGGCACAGGGAATATCATGATGCCCACCTTAGAGAAAATGAACATAGACTCATAAAGGAGACCAAGGGAAACAATTCTCAAGGCCAGATCTTCTGACTCTTGCAGTTTGGCATCTGAAAACTCTGGACACTAAGTTACATCCAAATTTCTTGAGATTCCTACATTTGGGTCACTGTTCATGCCAAACCCCTACGTCCCTATGACCTGAAATGAAGCTCCTTGGGAAATATAATGCCAATAAGAAGGTGCTGGTTATGGGTCTTCACAGCAAATGATTCACAGTAAAATATGACAGTGTTCCTAAACCTGAGGTCTCATCTCATCTACAAGGGTATAGCAGAAGTTTTTAGGAAAAGTCCAAAGTCCATTTGTTTCTCATCATAGAACAAGGCAGAGAGGACAGAGGTTCCTTCTGATTTTTGTTCCCATTAAAGGTATTTCATTGTAGGAAAATAAAGAGATGAAGGAAGAAAGAGAAAGGAAAAGAGTGAGAACTACAAGGAGGATAATGGGGTGAGAAAGCACAAAAGCAGCAGCTAAGAAGAGGAAGATGAGGGTGGAGAGGCAGAGTGAATCAGAGGAAGACAAAGGAAGTGAGTAAAACAAAAAAGAGATAAGGCAGAAAGAGGAAAAGTGAAGACTGAGGAAAGAAAAACAAGAAAATGAAAGACAAAGAGTGTTGTTATTTATTCACACTGTGACCCTGGCAATGCTATTTAATTTCTTCAGTTTTCAAATCTTTAAGATTGAGATAATATGGTAACCTAGAAAAATGGTATAGATGGTCTTATTTACAAAGCAGAAATGGAGACACATGTAGAGAATAAATAGATGAATATCAGGGGGAAAGGAGGTGAGGTGGGAGGAATTTGGTGATTGGGATTGACACATATACTCTATTGATACAGTGTATAAAATAGATGGGCTTCCCAGATGATGCTAAGTGGTAAAGAATCTGCCTAAAAATGCAGGAGACACAAAGGACTTGGGCTCCATCCCTGGGTGGGGCAGATCCCTTGGAGAAGGAAATGGCACCTCACTCTAGTATTGTTGCCTGGAAAAATACATGGACAGAGGAGCTTGGCAGGCTAGTCCACAAGGTTGCAAAGAATCGGACATGACTGAGTACAAATCTCTCTCTCTCATAAAATAGATAACTAATGAGAACATACTGTTTAGCACAGGGAACTCTATTTAGTACACTGTGATGACATGAATGGGAAGGAGGATAGGAAAAGGCAGGGAATCCACGTATATGTAAGGCTGATTCATTTTGCTGCATAGCAGAAAGACAACATTGTGAAACAACTATACTGCAATAAAAATTAATTTAAAAAATTGAGATAATAATCTCTACCTCCCGTGGCTGCTATTGGAATAAATAAGTCAGACAAACTTATTTACTTAACCCTTCCTCTATGAAGGCTAAAATTAAAAAAAAGAAAAGTCAAACATAACATTTAGAAAGGCTTCAGGTGTGATGAAATCCTGACATTGATGATGGGCAGTACATGTACACTCACTGTCAACCAAATAAAATTCTTAGCATTGCCATTAAGCAAAATTGATTTGATGATTCACTGTAGATGTGAACTGACTACACCTAGAGGTATCTGGACTCTCCATCATGCTGAGCTTCAGGGATGAACAATTTCAGATTGAGCACTGGAGCTCCACAGACTGCTGAGATTTCATTAACACTCTTATTAGTGATGAGATCACATGTTAAACAGAAAGAGAATACTTTGCTTGATGATAAATATGGAGTTATCATAATCACCACATGTAAAAAACAATACTTCCACAGCAAAAATAGATAAAAAAGGACTAAAGTGTAGCAATTTTTAAAATTAGGCTCTTTGTAGATAGTTCTAACTCAGCAAAGTTTTGCACGTGTGCATGCATGAGTGCACACACATAGATAAAATATATATTAGTGTAGAGAAATGTCTTCTAAAACAGGTATTTAAAATAATTCTAAAACCTAAGAAGCTTGCCTAGGAAGAAAATGTATTGAATTCTCCATGCTTGAACACAATATCCATTATTCTAAGATTGACATCTCCTCTAACCCTATATAGTTTTATTATCCTGTTCTTTTCTGCAGTTACCATTTATCTCCAGAACTGTGTTATTCATTCAATCATACAAAACACACTTGTTTTAAAAGAATCCTGGACACTGTTGAAACTGGAAATATAAAGAAGGGTGTGGGATAGGAAAACATGGTCAGTCTCTTTAATAGAGCTCAGAGCCTGGGTTAAATAGCCATTGTTTTCAGTGATAAACAGATAGAAAAACATACTCAAAGACAAGGCAAAGTCCTGTTGATATTTTGCAGCTGTACAAGTGATGAGGGGCATGAAGTGTTTTTGAAAGTTATCTCAGAAGCCTCAGAAATCACATCAAGGCTTCTATAAACATTAAAGCCATGGCCCCAGAGCCTGGAGCAATGAAAGTTCCCAGAGATTACTCTCTTCCATGCTCAGGGTAAGGTAATGTCAGGTTATTCTGAAGCACAGAACAACAGAAAAATTTCTCTGCATTGACTTTTTTTCTGATGCTTTCATAATCTTCTTCTCTTTCTCTGCTGGTTGCATTCTCAGATGATAAAAAGAAGGGTTTCTTTTTTATTTTTATTTTTTTTAAAATAACAGCTCCTTAGGAAAGCCTAAAAAACTGGAAGCATTTGAGGGCAGTCTGTTACGATACTGCAATAACTACAATATAAAACTACAATATATATGATACACACACACATACATACACATATCCTAATATCATATATACAAGGGTGTTAGTTAACTTTCAACACTTCATAATAGATATAACTCTGAAGCAGAGGAGTTTTTGAGACGAGAAAGGAAAAGCTATTCCCTGTGTATATGAGATATATTGGGGGAAAGATAAAGTAATTCTGAGAATCCCAGGTGGCACAGTGCCAATTTACCTGCCAACACAGAAGACACAAGAGATTTGGACTGGATCCCTGGGTCGGGAAAATCCCTTTAGTAGGATAGGAACCCACTCCAGTATTCTTACCTGGAAAATTCCATGGATGGAGGAGCCTAGTGGGCTACACCCTATGGTGCTGCAAAGAGTTGGATACGACTGAGTGACTAAGTACTCACATTCAGTTCAGTTGCTCAGTTATATCCAACTCTTTGCAACCCCACGGACTGCAGCACACCACGCTTCACTGTCCAACACCAACTCCTGAAGCCTGCTCAAACGCATGTCCATTGCGTCAGTGAGCAGGCACAAAATATATTAATAACTTCAGATAGTGCTGCTATGGCCTTGAATGTTTGTACCCCCCTGCCCCAGATTCATGTGTTGAAATCCTAAACTTCAATGTGATGATATAAAGATGTAGCATCTTGGGAGGTGATTAGGTCATCAGTTCCCTTATAAAAGAGGTCAGAGAGCTCCCTTGTCCTTTCTACCATGTTGGGCACAGTGAAAAGTCACATCCATGAACCAGAAAGAAAGCCCTCATCAGACATGACTTTGCACTTGATCAAGTTGCCAGCTCCTTGATCTTTGACCAACCAGCCTTCACTATGAGAAATACATTTATTTTGTTTATAAGACATCTAGTCTTTGATATTTTGTTATAGAAGCACTAATAGGCTTAGATGACTACTAGGCACAATGAAAAGCAGTGTGTTGAAAAGCAGAAACATTATTGACACAGGCCTGTACAGTAAAAGCTATGATCTTCCCAGTGGTCACATAATAGTTGTGAGAATTGGACCATAAAGAAGGCAGAGTGCTAAAGAATTGATGCCTTTGAATTGTGGTGCTGAAGAAGACTCCTAAGAGTCCCTTGGACAACAAGGACATCAAACTAGTCAAACATAAGGGAAATCAACCCTGAGTACTCATTGGAAGGACCGATGCTGAAGCTGAAACTCCAGTATTCTGATGCAAACAGCTGACTCATTGGAAAAGTCCTTGATGCTAGGAAAGATAGAGGGCAGAAGGAGAAGGGGGCATCAGAGGATGAGATGGCTGGATGGCATCACCAATGCAATGGACGTGACCCTGGGTGAACTTCAGGAGATAGTAAAGGACAAAGAGGGTTGGCATGCTACAGTCCATGGGGTCACAAAGAGTCAGACACGACTGGGCAACCGAACAACAACCGCAAGATAAATTGATCCCAAATATTGACTTAGAGCTGTGATTAGAGGCCTAAAGCTCAATGGTTTAGTCTGGGAAAAAAGCCAGACAGGGTCATCTGAGGAGCTGTGTCCTGTTTTATGTCTTGGGAGATGCTTTGTGTGGGAGTCTAGTCTAGAAGTAATTCCCGTCTATATGGATTCCAAAGACAGATGGTGAAGGTGTATGCCCAGAGTGAAGCCAGAGGGAGGCTGTGTCCTCCCTACCAGATTCTTGTTGGTCTCCTGTAGCTGCAGCCCACAGAGGGCAACCTAAAGTGTTCTTTCTCAGGACAGTCCTGGCTTCTGACAGCCTCCCATGCAGACAGCACCAGAGTAGAATGCTGGCTCCATTCAGCTCTCTCAAGAAATTCCAGAAACTGACTCTACATTTTCAAAGGCCTGTGGGGTTGAGATTGAAGTTACCTTGGAAACGTCTCAGTGATAAATGGAAAGGGCTTGAGTGGAAATCTGGGGGACTGAAGCACAGCGTTGCTGAGGTATTGCTCATCTACTTGCATTGTGCTGTTTTCAAAGCACAGTGCTCCCATTCTCAAATCCCTAGGGGGGCCCATACAAATTCACAATTTCACCCCCTCTATGTGCGTGGACACACAGAGCACAATTGTCCACTCCAGACAAAAGGATCACATTATAAAACTCTCAACTTTGTCTTTTCCTAAATCACGTGGTGAACAAGTTGCTGTAATTTAACTCCTTGTCACATACTTATCAATAATTTAACTGGATCTAACAATGCTTTTTATTTTTTAAGCAAACGTCATGCCTCTCAGTGAAGAATTATGGTCCTTTCTTCTGGCTCCACAATGAAGGCACAGCATATCAACTACAGGAGGACTAACATCACATTTAAAATATGGGAGCAGGGGGTCCAGAGGAGATCAATTAGGATGCAATGATCCAGAAACATCTTTTTCCAAGAATGAAAAAATATATATATAAATTAGGCAGTGAAAATCAGAGTGACAACCCAGAGCCCTTGAGGGTTTGCCAACCTAACATGTTTTTCAGGCACAATGAGCTTACAGCCAACTGGCCACTGTCTTTCTATCCTTAGGTCTGCACCACCCAAGCAATCACACAGTAACAACTGTCTTTGTGAGATGTTAAGTCAAAGCCATCCCTTTTCTTAGGCCTCTCCTCTATTGAGTTTCCCTTTTCCAGAGAATCAGTTCATATTTCTCCTCCATATCAAAATGGAAGCACTGCCATCTTGTTTACTAACTTTCACCAGTAAAGAGGATGGCAGACTCTTTCTGGAAACTTACACTAGGGGTGGTAACAGGTGAAATCTGGAAGCAGTAAAAGGTTTGCAAAGTACAAATGGTGTTGGAGGCAGACTCAAGAGCATCTCAAGGTCTCAAATGCATCCAAGGATCATGAGTATCTGAGCCTCAGTTGGTCTTCTCTTCACATAGCTGTTATCACAGAAGCCACGTGTCATTAATCTCACTTCTGTCAGCAAATAATGATCCCTAGACCAATACCCTAGAACTCAGCATCATCACAGTGTTGATTTGGGGGCCCTAGCATAGTGACTGAGCTAGGGCTTTGTTCATGTTGAACACTAGTTGGACAACTGGATCCTCGTTCAGCAACTTTCACCAGAGGCTTTGAGTGTGTTCCAGAGTCAGGGATTTCTTTCTCTGAGTCCACCTGCCCTCCTATCCTCCTCCTATGATGGAGTATAATCCAGCTAATTGTCATTGATCTTCTATTTATTCTTCTGTAGTAAATACCCTGTGTGAAGAAATGGTGTTTGTTTGTCTGTCTCTATCCTTGGCTCCAGATGTTTCTCAGATAGGATAGTACAAGTCGCTTTACATACTAAGCTGCTAAGTCGCTTCAGTCATGTTTGACTCTGTGTGACCTTATAGTCAGCAGCCCACCAGGTGCCCCCATCCTTGGCATTCTCCAGGCAAGAACACTGGAGTGGGTTGCCATTTCCTTCTCCAATGCATGAAAGTGAAAATGAAGTCACTCAGTCATGTCTGACTCTTCGCAACCCCATAGACTGCAGCCTACCAAGCTCCTCCATCCATGGGATTTTTCAGGCAAGAGTACTGAAGTGGGGTGCCATTGGCTTCTCTCTAACTTTTAGTTAATTTGACTTGATCTACCCAACAGATTTTGAACTAATTAAGAGAAGGAGTTAGGTCTTATTCATTTTCATTGAATTTGAATTTAAGCTCACATGAAAATTGGATATACTATCTTATTTAGTAAAACTCCTATCTTATTCTTATTTTGACTATACTGTTATCTTATGAAAATACATACTTTAAAATGCATTATAAAAATAGTTTTGACCAGAAATATGTGTGAAAATTAGATCTGTGTTATTTTACTTCACTTCTGATTCATTCATTCTCTATTAAGTTATTTAATCCCCACTACATGGTAGATATTGTAAATATTACTTATCTACTCATTTCTGCACCTTTCAATATTATGATGTAGTTATTGGATATAAAATACATTTTTGAAAGAGAAAGTAGCTCCTGAACATTTAAAATATTGCATTATCAATGGCAAATATGTTTATTCACTTTGATCAAAATCAAAGTATGAAAACAAATACTATCATGGAATCTCATTTCTTTTTCAAACCAAATCTATAGGCTATAGTTTTCCCAGTAGTTATGTATGGATGTGAGAGTAAGACTGTAAAGAAAGCTGAGCACTGAAGAATTTATGCTTTTGAACTGTGGTGTTGGAGAAGACTCTTGAGAGTACCTCGGACTACGAGGAGATCCAACCAGTTCATTCTAAAGGAGATCAGTCCTGGGTATTCTTTGGAAGGAATGATGCCTAAGCTGAAACTCCAATACTTTGGCCACCTCATGAGAAGAGTTGAAAAAGACTCTGATTGGAAAAGACTCAGATGCTGGGAGGAATTGGGGGCAGGACGAGAAGGGGACGACAGAGGATGAGATGACTGGATGCATCACCGACTCAATGGAGGTGAGTCTGAGTGAACTCTGGGAGTTAGTGATGGACAGGGAGGCCTGGCGTGCTGCGATTCATGAGTCGCAAAGAGTCGGACACGACTGAGCGACTGAACAGAAATGAACAGGTACTCCTAAAGTGAGTGCTGTCAGAGTGGTCACAGTTGATGAGTAAAGATTTTCTTATTCAAATTTCACTGGAATTGGAATTTGCTCTATTATTTCCCAAGGAGGTACTTTTACACCAGGTTGGAGAAAAACACTTGGCATAGTATCCTTGAGTATAAGAGAAAGGCTTATCTATGTTGGCTCTCTTTCTGGAAGAAGGGATATAAGCCTACACAGAGTTCAGGTGCACAGGATGCAACCTGATTCTGAACCAACATAGGGTACAGCACAACTCAGTCATTCCAGTAAAAAAAAAGCCAAAATAATCAGTCTTTCAAAGGCCATCTCATGGCACGCCAGGCTCAGAGAAACAGTTTCACAGGACACTAGTCTCTCATTGATCATGTCAAATTAAAGCAAGCTAACATGAACTGACAGTGATTCATTCAAAACAAGGTGTTGGGGAAAATCAAACTCAGAGCTTCTTTTTCTTTCTTCTAAGCAATATAGACTTCCTCACAGTCTGTAATATATTAGAAAGGGAAGGAAAATTGATCTTATCAATAATCAGTGAAAGGATGATGAATGCTTTCCCTCAGGGTTCAGAAACCTTCAGTGCCCCCTTGCCAAGGAAATGGACCGATCCAGATGCCTGAGGCTACTCTTAGTCTGGGATTCTCCCCAGTCTCCACCACTCCCGCCAGTTCAGTATGAAGCACACGAGTCATCTCCCTAGAATATGTCTCCCCTCCATTCTTTATATATTTCTAAGTTCCATCTCAAGTGATACCTTCTGGTCGCTACACTGACCACACAATTCACTGGACTCCCATCCCCCAAATGGCAGAGCCATGACTAAACTACCAAGGCAGCCCTTGCCTCACACGTTTATACATGTGCTCCCTCCTCAAGGAAAGCACAAGTCTTTCAAGGGTGAAAAACCACATTAGTTTCCTGGGAGTACTATAACAAATGATCACAAATTAGGTAGTTTAAAATAACAGAGTTATATTCTCTCACAGCTCTGGAGACTAGAAGTCCAAGACTAAGGTGTCAGGAGAGTCATATGCTCTCTAAAGGCTCAAATGGACGCTCTTCCCCATGCCTGTCTCTCAGCCTCAGCTACTGCCTGCAGTCGTTGGCATCCTTTGTCTTGTAGCTGTATTGCTCTAATGTCTGCCTCCATCCTTGTATGGTCATTTTCCTTCTACGTTAATATCCCAGTGTGTCTTCTCTTTTTCTTATAAGGACACCAGCCATATTGGATCTAGGGTGCACCCTAGTATCTGGTGGCTCAGAGAGTAAAAAATCCACCTGAAATATAGGAGACCTGGGTTCAGTCCGCGGGTTGTGAGGATCCCCTGCAGGAGGCATGGAAGCCCATTCTAGCATTCTTGCCTGGAGAATCCCCATGGACAGAGCAGCCTGGCGGGTTACAGTCCATTGGGTCGCGAAGAGTCGGACATGACTGAGCAACTCAGCATAGCACCTGTACCATATGATCCCATATTAACCACTTGCATCCGCAAAGACCCTGTGTCCAAATCAGGCCACACTGTGAGATTCTAGTTAGATATAAATTGGGGGGAACACAATTCAACCCAGGCCAGAGATAAAATCACCCTGTTTGTGATGCATGGTATCTTCCTTTCACCAGGAAAACTACAGAGCTCAGCTGATAATAACGACATTACACTTATGGGGATTGCTTTGTTTGAAATGATATGCTGATCTCTGCAGGGAACCCTTTCTGCACTGACTCAGTCAGAGAAAGGCAGTAAAAGTACCCTTCCTGTAAGTCTTGGTTCTACTAAGAAAAAGCCAATCACTTTGTAATGGTAATTGCTTTTGACCTGTTCTTCTGGGAGGCTGCTGATAGATACAATGGAGTTCACTTAAGCAAAGCTTTAGTATAACAGATCAGGAATAATTAAGGCAAAGAGGGTGGGGAGAGGAAGCAATCATGGAGAAGCCTCATCATAAAGCATGGAAAATGCCACGTTGGATTCACTTTGTGTAAAGGTCAGCCCTAACATGCCAACCTTTCTGAATTTCATTTGAAGGACTCTGTTTAAAATATCATGCTACAAATTTGCTAAAGAACCACACACTCTGGGAAAACCTTTCATACAGCTGCAGAAGACAGTGTTACCACATTAGAGTTCAAAACTAAATTAAAACAATATAAATTGCCTGAATTCTAGGGAAACAAAAAGGAACATACTAAACGTTAAATATCCAGGAGAACAATCTGGTAGAAGGGAAGTAAAGAAAAATAAACAAACAAAACCCCACTAGTCTTGAATCAGAAAAATGTGCTTCCAATTCTAGGTTGCTAGTTGCTGGCTTTGTGACAATTCAGCAAGTTTAGACTTGACACCTTTCTTTAATATGGGGTAATACTTGGCATGCTTACTATGAATGACTATTTTGCAAAACAAAATGAAATCTTATGCATGAAATATTTTGTGACGTCACTATTCACTCCAGAAATATTCATGACAATTTTGAAACCCTCAGATAAGCAGTTACATGTTATCTTAATCAGGATCAAAGTTACAACCAAATATCATCTGCCATCTTGAACTAAAACAAATTTGTTCTTGAGTAAGGTCCTAAGGGATCAGCCCAAACTGGTTGCCTAGAAGAGACCTTTAATTAAAGGTTAAGCAAAATTGAAAACTGCAATCTGAAATATAAAATTAGAGTCTTACAAGGTGATCTAGTCAGAAAACCAACAAACATGCTGATGGAACACCTACTATGTGTAGATGTTTTCTAAGACTGAAGGAGAAACAGACCTTAAAGAATTAGCACCACAAAACCTAAAAAGATAAGAACACAGCCATATACTATTAAAAACAAATACATAAAATGTCAAAGTAGTGTAGGAAGAATACAGAGGCATGGCTAAATAACAGCTGAGTGACTTCATTGTAAGGAGGGATCCCTATGGATATAAAGGTCAGGGAAACATTATGGTGGAAGAGGTGAAGAGTTTTGTCGGTGGTAATTCTGAGTCTATGTGATGGAACAGACCCTAAAACATCTTGGATGTAATGAAGTTGTAAAGTTTGAGAGTGAGGAAGGAGAAGAAACTTTTGTTTTGATCCAGGGCTTTTCCACTTTAAGTATTCTTCAGTCACTGAGGTTATTACCTATAATATCAGTCTGGACCCTTATGTCAGATTGAAACAAAAAGGATTTCTAGCAAATCAACTAGACTTAGGAGAAGCCTTAGTTAGATATATTATCATCTATTCTGTTCATTCCAAAAAAAAAAAAAAAAGGTGAGGAAGTGAAGACTGACTTATTTATCTTTAGGGTGCCATGGACACTTGGCCAGAATTCACATTATTCACAGAGAAATGAATCCATCCACTTGTTTTAATTTCTTTAATGATAAAATATATAGATGTATTAAAATACTTGTACAAATATATACATACACACACTAAGATTTGACTACACTAGTATTTTTAGAAAGGAGAAGAGAAAAAAAAACTTCAGAGATGAAGTATGAAAAAAATCAGAATGGAATTTAAAGTTGCAAAATGGAAGTGTTTTTAGCAGACTGAACAGGAGAAAATGATCAAACTGAACTTAGCTGGATTGGAACAATGCTTTCTAAAAAGTGACCTATTCAGAGATGAGAAGATCTTACCCCTTCGAGAAGAGACAATCAGCTTTTGTGTGTAGTGTCAGTGTAAAAGCTGCTTCCAGCTGAGAGGAGAGCAGCCCCGCACTTGCTTTCGAGAGGAGATGGTAAGATGACAGAACGATGAACTTTAATGGGCTATCAGATATTTTTAAATAGCGTTTTCCATTTTAAATGTGGATCCAAACCCAGTGCTTATAGAATGAGGGCTAAAAGCTTCAATTCAAACCAGCAAGGCCATCACCAGTATCTGCGCCAAAAGCTCTCTGACAAAAATACACTTGATTTCCAACCAGCAAGAGACTAGTTATTCCATTTAGGGAAATGACATCGTGATGACCTAAAATTACCCTTGCAGTTTCTGCAGACTATAGCTTCAGCAATGCATCTATTCCAAGTTGCACAGAAAAGCTTTGCTAAGGCTTTTGGAGAACTCTCTCCAGGGGGATCATGCTTTCTTTGCTGCTTTGCTAAAGGTGATACGAACGCCTATCAACATGGTGCTTACCAACCACTCAAGCTGGAGATTCATTCATTTAGGAATAGTTATCGAATGCTTCCAATGTGCCAGGCTCAATGCAAGATGCTGGCGATACAAAAATTAAAGACAAGTGCCTGCCCTCAAGATCTATTGCCCTTTGAGGAAGACAACAAAGTAAACTAATAATCAAAATGCAGTAAAGAGAGGTGGCCAGGTAATTCCTGGAAGAGCAATTGAATTTTGCAGCCCTCACCATCTGCAATCTGGCCCAGGCCCTTTCCTAATTCTAATCTCCCTAAGATCACCAGGACTACTCAACCTTTCAATTTGATGGCCAGTTTAATCTTTATCCCATCCATTTTCCAACAGCATGTGTCATTTTGTATTGTCTACTGATTTTCAGAACCATCTCTTTCACCTGTTTCTAGGGCTGTGCAATATCTTGATATTTCTCCTATCACCTTGAAAATTCCTTCTAAATTTTTTGAAGTAGTCTTTTTCATAGTTTGGTCCTCAAACCTTCAGGTAAAAAGGAATAGGATTCAATTCTACCTATATGTGCCTTCCTTAATAAAATTCCATCTTTCAGGCTTCCATACAAAACTAAGCCTCCAAATATGTCCCACATATAATCCATTGTCAATTCTGTTCATTAGATTCTGGAAATGCTTCCAAGTTTCCATTTAAGATGGTAAACAGAGCCCATATATTTGACTACATCATTGCTAAATTTTCATTTATATTTACAATGTTATACAAAAATATGTGTATTTTAGAAAACTGTATCAGCGTGACCAAACAGGGAAGGATGCCATTCACATCCTCAATATTGTTGAGAACATTTTTCCAAGATATGATATGGGCTTAAATTGCTAGATAGAAAAATTGCATACTAGGCTTAGATTCAATACATGGAAGGCAAACTCTCCAATCCTTTGAAACACAGGGGTAGGACCTAGAGGCATGGGGAAGGACCTGAACAGTAATCAAGGGAGGCCAAATCACAGGAATTCCCTAGTGGTCCAGTGGTTAAGACTCCACATTTTTAATGCAAGGGGTGCAGATTCTGTTCTTGCTAGGGTTCCACATGCTTCCCAGCCAAGAAAAGAGGGGGGAGCCCCAATCTTACTATGTGAATGACTTCAAGATGGACGTCACAGAAAGCAGAGTCTGAGGTCACCAGCTTGGATTTCTACTCCAGAGTGCTTTGGCCACCTCACAAAAAACACCAAATGAAATAGGGAATTTCCTCAGAAACACCCTGACAACCACCTGGCTGACCTATGCTCTTTTTTGCAGTTTTATTTTGCCAGAGAAAGACACAAGCCATGACAAGTGGGAAGGGAGTTATTACTATAGGCATTTTGTTCAGCAAGAAACTTGTACTCTTCTGACAGAAGCTTGTTTTCCTGTGTCTGTTTGCCATGTATGCGTGCTGAAGTAGCTCTGCCTTGGTAGAGATCCAATCCTTATTTACTAGGTGGTGCAAATGTACAAGTTGTGAGATGGCGTTAAGGCCACCTTCTAAGCAGGTGTATGTCCAGAGTAGGCTTTATGTATCTCTGTCGACAGTACACACCAATTCCATTTCCAAAAATTAAAATTTGCCCCCAGTCCTTCTCCTCTGGTCTCTGCTACCTGCCCTGATGGGTGCCTCTGCCTAGAATTTCAACAGTTCAAGAAGGCAGTCGACAGTAAACCTTGCTGCCACTAGCAAAAAAGCTGGATTTCCAACCCCCTCAAGTTGGTCTTGACACAATGAAGTTAGCTGGACTACTCCTCCTTCTCCCTAATGGACATGTGGTGGTGGTGGTGTAGTCTCTAAGTCATGCCTGACTCTTGAGACCCCACGGACTGTAGCCTGCCAGGCTCCTCTGTCCGTGGGATCTCCCAGGCAAGAATACTGGAGTGGGTTGCCATTTCCTTACCCAGGAGGTCTTCCTGACCTAGAGATCAAACCTGGGTATCCCACATTGAGGCAGATTCTTTACTGTATGAGGCACCAAGGAGAACTCCTAACGGACAGGACTTTGCTCATTAACAATTTCTCTTTTCTCACATGCTTTAAACGGCATGTGTGTCCCATGGCAAGGATAGTAGGGGAGAACCCGTGTCATATCAGTAAATATTGCCACGATAATTTTGTGTGACATTCAACCTCAAAATCTTAGTAGGCTAAAATGGCAAGCACTTATTTTGCTCACTTTATGAGTAAGCTATGGTTTTCTGGGGATAGGATGGACTTGGCTGCAAGTCAGCTTCGGATTTTTTTTTTTTAATTTGTGTATGAGTGTGTGTGTGTGTGTGTGTGTGTGTGTGCGCTCAGTCATGTCTGTCTGATTCTTTGCCACCCCACTGGAGGATAATTACTTTACAATGTTGTGTTGGTTTCTGGCATACAATAAAGGGAATCAGCCATGTGTATATGTGTGTGTATATAAGTGTATGTGTATATGTGTGTACACACACTTCAGCCTCCCTCCCCTCCTTACCGCTGTAGGTCATCACAGAGTGTCAGGATGGGCTGTCTGTGGTATGCAGCAGCTTCCATCTAGTAATCTATTTTACACATAGGAGAGTATATATATGTTGATACTACTGTCTCAAGTTGTCCCACAGATTGTTCTAGACTTCTGTTTCTGGGACAGCAGATACCTGAGGTATGTGCTTCCCAAGGTGAATCAAAGGACCATAAGATGGTGAGGTGAACCAGAAGATCCTTCCTCAGGCCCAAACTTGAAACCGGTATACTGTTACCATGGAATACCTTCCATCGGCCACAGGCCCTGCGGGGAAGCCCACCGAGGCTGAGGTGGATAAGACCTCGAAAGAGTAAGAATAATGGAGACAGGAAGAGATGGGTAACGACTGAGGTGGAACTTATGAACTATTTTAGGAATAAAACAGATTCTATATAACATGTAGTTGGCTGTGTGTGACAGACATTTTTTATTGTTCCAAAAATTTCCTTTTGTCTTAGTTATGACCTTTGTAATATGGCTTCACAATGATTGAATCCTGGGTTTATCAATCCAGCCTTCAATCTGATACTATGAACATGGTATTTTATACATACTATTTCTTTTTTTATCTATACTGTTGTAAATTTATTCAATGTTTGTGTATATGAATATATATATATGTGTATGTATTCTTATAAATATGAATTTGGGAGAGAAGGGAATTAAATGTACAGGGCTCAAATTGTCATCTTGAATCAGAAAACATACGTGTGGTTTTTCCATATTTGTTTATTTTCTTCCAAAGAGACTATGTATCATTCTTGTATCCTAAGCATATAATATTGTTCCTGGAATATTAATATAGTAATACATCCTCAATTAATATTCAAATTATTAATCACATTAATTATTTGGCTCTTCACTGTCCAAACATTTTATAATGATAAAAACTTAATCCTGAACAGAGTCCCTCATGTCTTTATCACCAACGTTTCTCTGACTCAGCAGCTTGATCTTGCCTTGTTCTCCCTATAAGTTCTCCAGTTCTTTGATGCTTCCCTGGAGATGGGGCAAAATTTAAGCCTAATAACTCAAGTATAAATTAACTATTTTCTATTATCAAGGCAGAAACTGTGAGTTTCTATCACAAGTGGTGCACAGAGAAAGTTAAGGTCAGTGCTTAATTTTCTGATTTGTCCTGTCTAAAGTCAGGACAATGGTTGTGACTTTTGTGCTTTGAGATTTGAAAGCCACTTCACCGTCTGTCTACACTGCAGGAGACCTGGGTTCGAGCCCTGGGTTGGGAAGATTCCCTGGAGAAGGAAATGGCAATCCACTCCAGTACTGTTGCCTGGAAAATCCCCTGGACAGAGGAGCCTGGTATGCTACAATCTATGGGGTCGCAAAGAGTTGGACACGACTGAGCGACTTCACTTCACTTCACCACTCTAGTCCTCAGTTATTCTAGAAAAAGTGTAAGTATGACTTGTACCTCTCAGGGCAATGAGAGTAGAACAGAAGGAAAAAATATGGAGGAGCTATTTTTGCCTGCTCCATCTCAATGAAATGTAAACAACATTCAGAAAATATACAGCTGCAGAAAAAGCACACCTCCTCAAGAGACGATATCCTCCCGATCCTGTCTCACCAAACACCCACATCAAAAAATCCAAAATGGAAACAGACACAGGGAAAAGGAGATCAGCAGCCATAAAAGGGCATTTATTTGGGAGTGAAGTTTCAGTATCTGTCAGCCTCACTCAACCTTCAGTGTGCCCCTTGATGTGTTTTGACAGGGGAGAGAGCTTATCCTGATTAAAAGGATCCATTCACATGGGGAGGGTTTTGGGGAGCAGGGCAGAGAGGGAAAGACCAATAACCAGCACTTTCACAGTATGTAATTCTGGGCTGATGCTCCATCTGACTCTGTCTAATACGGGGCATTCCATTCAGTGCCATCTGTATTCCAGGGAAAAAAAAAATCACTTCAAAGATTAAACTCCATGCTGAGGAGCCAATTTCTCATAACAATTGCTAATAATGAGTCTCTTTGCAATCCTTTTCCAATCAGAAAGACAGGGATTGTCAGAACAGATATCACTGTATTAAGGCCAGACTTAACAGTCCAGTCAGAACTTCTCTTCTATGGATAAACCCACTAATAAAAGCAGCTCTAAGATATTTCTGTGAGAGTTTCAGAAAGAACACTAATTAACCCAGACAGAGAATCTTCCAAAGATGCATTCCTTCTGTTGAGGAATATCCTGTATTGGCATTTTTGTGAATCATTCTTGACATTGTGCCAGTTCTGCCGTCAGTTTCCAAGGGATACAGAAATACTCAGTGGATTTTTAAAAGCAAAATCTATAAAACAAAGTCTGATTACAAAACTACCGGCCAGCTTAAAAACAAAACAAAACACAGAGATGATCATTAAAAACAAAACTTCTAGGAAAGCCTCCTGCGGTGAAACTGCTTCATCTAGTACAGCAAAACTATGTCAGAAAGGGCCAACTTGGATTAAATGAGAGTGTTCCTCAAGTTATAGACTAAAAGCATTTTGAGTTATTGAGTGGAGGGTATGCAGGAGTGAGCAAACACTCATACATGATCACACACATCATTCAACGCATGTTTATTCAGTATGTACTATGTGTCAGCCACTGCTAATAACCTCTTACTGTTATTATTTTATAAAATATGAGTAGTTTTTTTTTCATGTATTTTCAAGGCTTCCCTGGTGGCTCTGTGGTGAAGAATTCTCCCCCTAGTGCAGGAGACATGGGTTTGATCCCTGGTCCAGGAGGATTCCCCATGCCACGGAGCAACTGGGCCCTTGCACCACAACTATTGAGCCTGTGCTCTAGAGCCTGGGATCTGCAGCTACTGAGACGACGTGCCCTAGAGCCTAGGGAACAACAAGAGAAGCCACTGCAATGAGAAGCCTGTGCACAGCAACTAGAGAGCAGGCCCCACTTACAGACTCTGGGGCTGGGAGGGATTGGGGGCAGGAGGAGAAGGGGACGACAGAGGATGAGATGGCTGGATGGCATCACCGACTCGATGGACGTGGGGCTGAGTGAACTCCAGGAGTTGGTGATGGACCGGAGGCCTGGCGTGCTGTGATTCATGGGGTCGCAAAGAGTCGGACACGACTGAGTGACTGAACTGAACTGCCGCTAGAGGAAGCATCTATACAGCAATGTCCCAGCACAGCCAAAAATAAATAAATAAACTTATTTAAAAAACAAAAATTTTTTAAATGTACTTTTGACTCATCTTGGTATTCTGTGATGACCTAGACTGGTGGGATGAGAGGATGGGGCAAGATCCAAGAGGGAGGGGATATATGTATAGATATAGCTGATTCATTTAATTCTACAGCAGAAACTAACACAACATTGTAAAGCAATTATATGCCAATAAAAAAGAAAAAAAGTAGTTTCTAAATATTTGAATGTTATTTTACACTTTTAGTAACTAATTTTTTTTAAGTAGCTTATTTTTAAAGCAGCTTTTTCTCAACAAAACTAAGAACAAGGTATAGAGATTACCCTTTTAGCTCATATCCTCACACATTTAGAGTGTCTCCATTATCAACATCCCCCACCAAAGTGGTACACTTGTTACAACTGATAAAGCTACACTGATATCATTATCACCCAGAGTCTATAGTTCATATTAGGGTTTTTTAATCTTGGTGTTGTACATTCTATGGGTTTAGAATATACTATGACATGTATCCACCATTATAATATCACACACAATATTTTAATTGTTGTAAAAATTTTCTGTACTCTGCCTATTCAACCCCCAACATACCCAGATTTTTCTGTTGTCTCCACAGTTTTGCTTTTACCATAACATCTTATAGCTGGGATTACACAATATGTAGCCTTTTCTGATTGTCTTCTTTTAGTTAGTAGTATGTAAGAAGCTCTAATACTTTGGCCACCTGATGTGAAGAACTGACTCATTGGAAAAGACCCTGATGCTGGGAAGGATTGAAGGTGGGAGGAAAAGGGGACGACAGAGGATGAAGTGGTTGGATGGCATCATCGACTTGATGGACACAAGTTTGAGCAATCTCTGGCAGTTAGTGATGGACAGGGAAGCCTGGTGTACTGCAGTCCATGGGGTTGCAAAGAGTTGGACATAACTGAGCGACTAAACTAAGTTTCATCTCTTACCTTTTTACAGCTTAGTCATTTCCTTTTAGTGTAGGATAATATTCCATTGACTTGATACATCATTGTTTCACTATCCATTCTCCTACTTAAGAGCATCTTGGTTCCTTCCCAAGTTTTGACAATTATGAATAAAGCTGCTATAAACATCTATGTGCAGATCTCTGCCTGGACATGTTTTCAACTTCTTTGGTCAATACCAAGAAAGTAAATTTCTGGATCCTATGTAAGAGTATATTTAATTTTGTAAGAAACCTTCAAGCTATCTTCAAAGTTACTGAACCCTTTAGCAGTCTCACCAGCAGTGAACGAGAGTTTCTGTTGTTTCACATCCGGGTTAGCCCCTTGGATTTTATCATTCTAATAGATATGTAATGGTATTTCCTTTTAATTTGTCCTTCCCTAGGAAATGGCAACCCACTCCAATCTTCTTGCCTGGAGAATCCCAGGGACAGGGAGCCTTCTGGGCTGCTGTCTATGGGGTCACACAGAGTTAGACACGACTGAAGTGACTTAGCAGCAGCAGCAATGACATATAATATGGGGCACATTTTCATAGACTTATTTGCCAACTGTATAACTTCTTTGGTGAACTGTCTTTCAAGGTCTTTAGTCTACATATTGGGTTATTTGTGTTCTTATGGTTGAGGTGTTGAGTTTTAAGAAGTTTTTGTGTATTTTGAATAATGGTCTTTTATCAGATGTGACTAGAGGAGGGCATGGCAAACCAATCCAGTTATTCTTGCCTAAAGAATCCCCATGGATAGAGGAGCCTAGCAGACTACAGTCCATGGGGTCACAAAGAGTTGGACATGACTGAATGACTAAGCACAGAACATCATATTTGTCTTTTGCAAACATTTTCTTCCTATGACTTATCTTTTTATCCTCTTGATCTTTTTCTTATTATAAAATAGTAAGTGTAAGCCATATATAGGGGTTTCCCAGGTGGCTTGGTGGTAAAGAATCTGCCTGCCAACTCAGGAATTGCATTTTTAATCCCTGGGTTGGAAAGATCTCCTGGAGTAGGAAATGTCAACCCATTCCAGTATTCTTGCCTGAAACATTCCATTAATGGAGGAGCCTGGAGGGCTACAATCTATGGGGTCAAAACCTCCACTCACCACTTCCTGTGGAAATTCTATGAAGCATGATTTGAAGCTGAGTTGGACACTCAGCCATGTCCAACTCTTTGTGACCCCATGGACAGGGTTACCAGGCTTCCCTGTCCATCACTAACTCTTGGAGCTTGCTCAAACTCATGTCCATCAAGTCAGTGATGCCATCCAACCATCTCATCCTCTGTCATCCACTTCTCCTCCTGCCTTCAATCTTTCCCAGCATCAGGGTCTGGTCCAGTGAGTCAATTTTCCCATCAGGTGGCCAAAGTATTGGAGCCTCAGCATCAGTCCTTCCAATGAATATTCAGGACTGATTTCCTTTAGGATAGACTGGCTGGATCTCCTTGCAGTCCAAGGGACTTTCAAGCATCTTCTCCAACATCACAGTTAAAAATTGTCATTCTTTGGTGCTCAGCTTTCTTTATGGTCCAACTCTAACCTCCAAACATGACTATGGGGAAAACTGTAGCTTTGACTAGACGGACCTTTGTTGGCAAAGTAATGTCTCTGCTTTTGAATATGCTATCTAGATTGCTCACAGTTTTTCTTCCAAGGAACAAGTGTTTTTTTAATTTCATGGCTGCATTCACCATCTGCAGTGATTTGGGAGCCTAAGAAAATAAAATCTGTCACTGTTTCCATTGTTTCCTCATCTATTGCCATGAAGTGCTGGGACTAGATGCTATGATCTTAGTTTTCTGAATGTTGAGTTTTAAGTCAGCTTTTTCACTCTCCTCTTTCACTTTCATCAAGAGGGTCTTTAATTCTTCTTCCCTTTCTGCCATAAGGATAGTGTCATCTGCGTATCTGAGGTTATTGATATTTGTCCCGGCAATCTTGATTCCAGCTTGTACTTCATCCAGCCTGGCATTTTGCATGATGTACTCTGCATATAAGTTAAATAAGGAAGGTGACAGTATACAGCCTTGATGTACTCCTTTCCCAATTTGGAACCAATCTGTTGTTCATGTCTGGTTCTAGCTATTGCTTCTTGACCTGCATTCATATTTTCAGGAGGCAGATAAGGTGGTCTGGTATTCCTGTCTCTTTAAGAATTTTCCACAGTTTGTTGTGATCCACACAGTCAAAGGCTTTGGAGTAGTCAAAGAATATTACTCTTAAATTTTATTGTCAATCAGAATTTGTTAATGGCTTTCAAAATTGACATTAACAAATAAACACTTCACACATAAACCCTTTATCTTTGCTCACATGACATTTACACTTCCTCCATTCCTTACTCTATCTTCCAGAATGACTGATAAATAAGATACAAGCTCTTTTTTAAAAAAAGAAAAAATCTTATCCATAAGCGAATGCAATAAAGACATAGTTTCTAGATCATCAAAAACCAATGAAAGAGACAACCTTTTGCCTAAGAATTCAAGAGATAAGCAGAATGGAGGACATAGTGTATTTCTTTGTAGCTTGGGGAGTGGGGTCTTTGAGAAGATACTACACAAGACATGGATAGAAGATTTGGTCATTAAAGTAGATCCTGGCTCAGCTAATGGCAGATAGTCTAGAGAAACTGATCCAGAGGCTTAGTGCCTTAGATTGGACCCTCATATTCTGATTCCACATCTGTTTTACTAAAACAAATCAAAGGTAAAACAAAACAAACAATAAGCACACCAATATTCACCTATCACATGCTACAAAACACAGGCTTAAATTTATGAGCCATAGTAGAATGCTTATTTTAAGTATGTTTTTACAGCTTTTGGAATCCTCAGAGGGCAGGGCCCCTGTGAGAAAACACAAAGAGTAATGATGTTCCACAAAACCTCTGTGAGATGGTGGCTATGGAACCCCAGTCCCCCTGAGGCAAGACTGCCTCCGTGGAAACTGCATCACAGTCTGATGGGGGGGGGTGTGCCCACCCTTGTTATCTGATAACCTCAGCAGGTGCAGAGGGGAACAGGGACTTCTGCAAGGTGGAGGACCCTCTGTCCATCTCATTACATAGGCACTCAGGCCCTTGCTCAACCACCGAAACTCTCACAGACCCTCGCTGGAAATAAATGGCTCCTGGGCAGAGTCTGTCAGCAGGAGGTTTGGCTGAGGGAAAGAAATAAAAAGAACAATCTCTGAGCATATTTTCTTCTCTGCCTCAGTAATAGCAAGAGTACCAAAAGTGACTGGCTGAGTAAATTGTTTTTGGAATAAACACATGGTTCTTTCCCCCTGCTCTCTTCCTCTTCCTTTGTGCTCCCTGACTCCTTCTCACTTTCCCCACCTCTTTCCATCCCTGCGAGAACATTCCTCTTCTCTCTTTTTGGTACTTACAAAACTCTGGGGAAAATATGTATTTATATAACGCCCCCGACTCTGCGCGCGCGCACACACACACACACGCGCACACACACACACACACACGCGCACACACACACACACACACGCGCGCACACACACACACCCCAGCATATAGCCTCCAGCTTTCCAGGTCATGAGATAGATTTGGTCAAGACAGAAACCATGCTCCTCTACAGATTCACGTCACTTGCTTGTCACTGACCAGATAATATGGCGTAGGCTTCAAAGGCTTTTCCACTAATAATAGTTTGAAGCCCTCTGGCGGCTGAAATATGACCCCATACCAAAGAAAGAGCTGAATTTGCAGGCTAGGTCCATTCCACAGGAGGAAGTCATTTGCGTTGTTGCCATGGTATTTTTTGTGACTGTGCACTCAAGCCTCCTCCAGGTTCTCTCTCATTTCCAGCTTGGGTTCTGATCTGGGAAAGCTTTCTGCAGATCTCTTCAAAACCTTTTTTATTAGCCGCATGGACACGGTCATCCAACCTTCCATAAGCTTGGGTCTCTCCAATTGTGGTTGAAATTGCACAAAGATGCACATTTATCTGGGAGCTACTGCTATGAAACTTCCTCTCCATTTGGGAAATCATGTAACTTATAAACTAGGGTGTCTACCAAGTTAATAAGCATGGAAAACCACAGAAAGTGGCATTATATGTGCCCCCCACTCTCTCCACCCACTTATACAAATGCCCATTAACAAACAGCCTCAGCTATCAGTTAGCTCAAGACCTCAGGATCGGCCCTATCTGAGATCCAGCTTTTAGGGACTTTTTCAGGCTTGTTGCCTGATAGGACTGAAACAGATTGAACATACTTTCTGTGCTATTATTCTGCTTCCTATTTTCTTCAGCTCAGCTTACACATGTCTATGTGCTGTGTTACTCCAGTTAAATAACAAGCTAACTGAGGCACAGAACATAGGCGAAATTTTTCCTGCCATCTCTAGTATTCAGAGCAGTATCTTTTTAGATGTCAATACATGTTTGCTAATTAATTGATAGGTTTACGAAATGAGTATAACTGAGAATAATAATAATAATGGTGATAAAATACCCTTTGAAGAATATTTACAAATTTCCAGGAACTTCAATAGACATTATACATTTAATAACTAATTTATGCAAAACACTTATGAAAGAGGAATAACATTCTCTACACAGAATTATCAACTCAATGGACATGAGTTTGAGCAAGCTCTGGGAGATAGTGAAGGATGAGGGAAGCCTGGTGTGCTGTAGTCCACGGTTTGAGAAGAGTCAGACGCAATGTAGCAACTGATCAACACAGAATCAAATTGAACTTCAGAGAAAATAAATAAAGAAATTGTCTTAGGGCTATAAGAGGTATAAAAATCATATTCCTGCCTTCAAATCTTCAGAATGTTGGTCAAAGTGGAATTTTGAAGGCATTGCTAACAAGATTTTTCAGTGCTCAGTAGGGAAGATTGAATTTTGCCAATAAAATTGATTTCTCCTTTCATAATCTCATCCAGAGGGTTTTTTATTTGTTTGTTTGTCTTTTAGTATATATGTAAGTAATCAGGATTTGCAATGTGTTTACCCAGGTGCTCATAGATTTTTAGTAAAAGTCATTTGTATATCACAGAATGCCTGAGTGAGAAGAACTATAAAAGAAAATCTAATCCAACTCAACTTGGCTACTTCGAGCATTTCATTTGATGTCTTAAAAATCTCGTAGGCAAAAATACTTTACAACTTGAGTGGATGGCACACTTGAAATGCTCCTGGGCAAAAAAAGATGCCATTTGGTAAAAGAAGTTGCATTTTGCTCTAAACTCTACTATATGCATGCCTCCCGACATGTAGGCTATATCGCTAATTCTCAAAAGTTGGCTTTCTTTTTAGACTGCAACTTTCAGGACCACCTTTTTGGGGGATCTTGGTGTCCCCAGTGTTGCCTACGGACCACAGTCTGGCAACTAGTTTCATGAACTACTATCTTCCAGTTTTCAATGTAGTTCAGTTATGTATGTTTCTGAAGCTTGGCAAGAGGTGTGATTGTTCATAAATTTAATAAGACATGGGAATCAAACCTGATCTTCAATCCAGAAGTCATATTTTCTTTCTGTTGCATTATAAAATAAAATAAAGGTTTCTTTGCTAGTGGAGAAGCTCCGTCTTAATACTGAATTAAGCACTAGAAAAGAAGATGGCTGAGATGAGGGAATAAAACCACCATGATCTATTTCAAGTTATCAAATAGCATAATCTAATTATAATTCACTTGATGAGAATAAACTAAACATCAGAGGTGTGACATAATTTTCTACTTCAATGTAATTATCCCCAGGACCTATGAAAGATTCATAACATGGGGGATTTCTTGACCTGTTCCAAAAAGAGGAACAAGGGCACACAAAGATTTCTGGTGAAGTGGAAAAAATGAGCGTGACTATAACTAATACATAATCAAAAAGAAACAAACAAAAAAGCAAATGCACAAAACCATAAAAACAATCCAGAAAACTCTTTGGCTGGGGCTTATTACATGAAGTCAGCTCAAAACCTCACCATTACTGAAAGGTAAGAGTGGATGGCCCTCTCTATACATACCTTTTAATAACCACTGCTTGCTCTCCTTCAAGGCTATTATAATATCCATATATTATACTCCCCATGAATGTTCCAAAGATACACAACTTCTTCTGAAGATTAGAGGCACACTTAAGGGCCCTCAAGCCTCCTTGGTGGCCACAGATCCACTCCTGCAAGCCACAATATGACCTATTTGCCTACATATAGATCCCTTAACCAAAATCAAGTGTCTTTAAGTAATAAAAGGTCACAGTCTTTACACTGGCTGGGTGAACAAATAGTTGTTCATACATATACTAACATCTTTCCTTTATGTAGACATTAACCATTGTTTCTTTCTGATTTGCAATATCTATGGATGCAGTGCCTATAGATTTTGAATTAATGAATACAGTTTTAACTGTTCACATGGAAAGTGAAAAAAAATGGGAAATCAAGACCAGACCAAAGAAAAACCTTCAATTCAATGATTAAAGAATGAGTAATGATGCCAGGATTAAAAAGAATCCATTTAGCATGCAGATTTAGGGTTAGAAATGGTAATTATAAAAAGCATAGAAACTCATCATTTAGGTTAAACAATAGAAAAGTAATAGTACTTTAGAGGAATCCTGGTGCCCCTCTTTAACCATCTTTTTTTTTCTCTCCCAGATTTAACCATTACCCTAAATTCATATTATTTTACATACTTAAGCATGTATAAATATATCCCTAAAATACATATTTTACCTACTTTTGAATTCTTAACTTTAT
>SJYC01115286.1:0-23091 GCA_006408675.1 Madoqua kirkii | reverse complement strand
AGAGGAGACTGAAAAGTTGGCTTAAAACTCAACATTCAGAAAACTCAGATCATGACATCTGGTCCTATCACTTCATGGCAAAGAGTCAGACACAACTGAGCAACTGAACTGAACTGAATAATTCCCAAATTGGTAGTGTTTGATGTCCTGTTTCTGTGATTAGTTATTTCTGTTATATTTTGCTTACGGTGGTTAGTGTAATGATTTGCTGAATAACCTCTTACTGTGAACACATGTGCCCCAGAACTTGATCAGTGAGAGTTTGTTGAGATGAGATCTAGGTTCAAAATACATTATTTCAGAGAAGATAATCATTCACTATTGACTAATTCTGGAGTACTACAATTTAGTACCACTTTAAACCACATTTCTTCAGGTGGATTAGGAGGCATAGAAAGTGTGATTTCTAAGCCTCAAAACTCCAAAGAGAGGTTTGTGGTTTAAAATTCTCATAAAGTTGTAATTTATTTTTTCAGTACCATCCTTCAGGCAATGTGCCAAAAGAGGACAAGTCCACATACCTTTCACTGTAGGGACATTTATGCTTTCCACTTGGCCACTGAGAGTATTGACCCTAATGTACCTGAAAACTGAAATTGTTAGTCGCTCAGTCATAGTTGCTCAGTCCGACTCTTTGCGACCTCGTGGACTGTAGCACATCAGGCTCCTCTGTCCATGGAATTCTCCAGACAAGAAAACTGGAATGGGTAGAGCCAGTCCCTTCTCTAGTGGATCTTCCCAATCCAGGGATCAAACCTGGGTCTTCTTGTATTGCAGGCAGATTCTACTATCTAAGCCACAAGCGAAGCCCATTAATGTGCCTGGACTCACAGAGTTGTTACAATTTATCTTGTTAAGTCATCAAGAATGAACACAATTCCCCCAGAGCAAATGTCAGTTCTTGTTTTCTCCCTTTGATTTGGGCTTTCTCAAATTTCATTTCTTGCTATATATATAAACGTCTATATTTCCAGATAAGCTTCAAATTTTCTACGTATGGGTATGTATCACTATGTAAAATTATCTTTTGGGGTTTGGGGGAGATTATTTTCTGTTTTCTTTTTAGAATATAACTTCCTGAAATAGGAAACTGATTAGTCATATTTACAGCTATATTTCCAAGACTAATAATGCCTCACACATAGAAAATGCTCAATAAAAATTCTCAAATTAAAAATAAATGTAAATATAAATGTAATTATACATTTATACACACATATAAATATATTCAGTTCAGTTCAGTTGCTCAGTTGTGTCCTACTCTGTGACCCCATGAACTGCAGCACGCCAGGCCTCCCTGTCCATCACCAACTCCCGGAGTTATCTACGTATGGGTATGTATCATTATGTAGAATTATCTTTTGGGGTTTGGGGGAGATTATTTTCTGTTTTCTTTTTAGAATATAACTTCCTGAAATAGGAAACTGATTAGTCATATTTACAGCTATATTTCCAAGACTAATAATGCCTCACACATAGAAAATGCTCAATAAAAATTCTCAAATTAAAAATAATAAATGTAAACATAAATGTAATTATACATTTATATACACATATAAATATATTCAGTTCAGTTCAGTTGCTCAGTTGTGTCCTACTCTGTGACCCCATGAACTGCAGCACGCCAGGCCTCCCTGTCCATCACCAACTCCCGGAGTTCACTCAAACTCACGTCTATTACATGTACTTAAATATGTGTTATATGTGTTTGCACATGTATTTGTGTGTGTATGTGTGTGTTCAGTTCAGTTGTTCAGTCATGTCTGACTCTTTGCAGCCCCATGGACTGCAGCACGCCAGGCTTCCTTGTCCATCACCAACTTCCAGAGCCTACTCAAACTCATGTCCATCAAGTTGGTGATGCCATCCAACCATTTTATCCTCTGTTGTCCCCTTCTCCTCCCACCTTCAATCTTTCCCGGCATCAGGGTCTTTTCTAATAAGTCAGTTCTTTGCAGCAGGTAGCCAAAGTATTAAAGTTTCAGCTTCAGCATCAGTCCTTTCAATGAGTATTCAGGACTGATTTCCTTTAGGATGGACTGGTTGGATCTCCTTGCAGTGCAAAGGACTCTCAAGAGTCTTCTCCAACACCACAGTTCAAAAGCATCAATTCTTTAGTGCTCAGCTTTCTTAATGGTCCAACTCTCACAGCCATACATGACTACTGGAAAAACTATAGCTTTGAATAGACAGATCTTTGTTGGCAAAGTAATGTCTCTGCTTTTTAATGTTCTATCTAGGTTGGTTATAACTTGTCTTCCAAGGAGCAAGCGTCTTAATTTCATGGCTGCAATCACCATCTGCAGTGATTTTGGAGCCTAGGAAAATAGTCTGTTACTGTTTCCACTGTTTCCCCATCTATTTGCCATGAAGTGATGGAACCGGATGCCATGATCTTAGTTTTTTGAATACTGAGTTTTAAGACAGCTTTGGGTATGTGTGTATGTGTGTGTGTGTGTGTGTGTGTGTGTGTGTGTGTGTGCATTGTGTACCTATATAATTTGAATTTGAGCCATTTCTTAAACAACCTAATCAATCATAAAACATTGTAATCTTAATGTATATTAAACATGATGAGTAAGATTAAATATTAAGAAATTCCTTGCATTGAGTGTTTGGTAAAGAAGGCAAATGAGAGTTTTCTGGACAAAATTGGTTATTAACATGATAGACACAGCAGACAAACATGTACTTTTAAAGTCCTGAGTTATTGCAATATATATAGTCACTGATGTTAACCTTAATTTCAGGTTGTCATTCAGGTTTGCATCCTTCACGCCTCATTTCTCTGGTGGCTTTGAAAGGTGCTGTATTAGAGATTGTCACTTGGAGGCTTGAGGCACCTGGAGTTACTGTAGTATGACTGACATGAGCATTGAATGGTCCTTCATAGTCTCTGCCAGGAGGCCTTTATCCTGAGTAAAGGGAGTAGATTAGATAATTGGATGGTTCAGCAACAATTCATGTATGTGTATTTGATGGAAGCAAAAACATGTGTTCAAGAATGCAAATTTGAGGATGAACTCTGTTTGCTGTGGAAAGAACATTGGAACTGGGGTTTGGAGACTTAAGTTTAAGCCTAGCTTATCCTCTTACTAAGGTGATTCACTTAACCTTTCTGGACCTCAGTCAATTCATTGTAAATTAAAAGGATCCTGTAGTAAAGGTCCCTTCCAATTCTGCAATTCTATTATCAAACATTTCACAAACTCATAGACCTTTCTGAAGATGAAATAGTCTTAGAATAAGTTATTCCTCTTCTGTACTATGCAGTGTAAGGTAAGCCTTTGCTATAATTTTTTCAACAATAGTATTGTAAATACATGATGCCTGTCCCCAGGTGCTTCCCCAAAGTGGATGGTAATGTAACTGAAGACAGAGCTCTACATAGAAAATTATAACTTATTCTATCATCTTGAGGAGCCAAAATTAGGGATCCCCTAGAGACATTTAGGGTAACTTGGTACTATCTCTAATCTAACTTGATGCATGAGTTATTGGACTGTAAATGATACTTCCTATGGTGCCACTCTCCTCTATTTCTGAATCTCACACTTTGTTGTTTTCCACCAACATTTATCTCCGGTTGGATTCAACTTCTCTTTACTCATCTTGCTAAGTATATCTAATCTGTACAATCAACTGAACAACAGAGAATGAAAGCACAGTGTTTTTAACATATAATGACCAGAGCCCATCAAATAGCTACAGCAATGCATCAATCCTGGCCTCTGTCTACCACTGAAAGTAGACTACTGACAAAGAAGAAACAAATTATCCATACCAGAAATAAAATAAAATAATGTTCATGATCCCACGAGTATTAAAAAGAAAATAAATACTATGAACAACTACATGTCCATAAACTTGATAACTTTGGTGAAACTGACCAGTTTCTTAAAAGACAAACAGCAAAACTCTCACAGTCTCTTGCCCTCCTAAACCAGAATAGATAATGCAATTAGCAAAGCATCAGACAGCCCACTAGCTAATAAGAGCAAGGGTTTCGGGTAGTTCAAAGCCTTTTAATAGTTTAGGGGATCTCTGGTCACACCTTTTCACTCATCATCAACCATGTTGGTTAGCTTGCTTTCATGTATATTAATTGAGGCTCTCTCTGTGCTTATAATCTTGGCAAATCTCAGCATTATTTAGCCAAAGTTTTACCTTCTCATCATCCTCTTCTGAAATTGGACTTTTCTCTCTGTACCCTTAGTTGTTGACAGAGGTCCTGCCATAGCAGAATGATGAACCAGACCCGAGATGCCTTCTGTAGCTTCATTTCAACAGCTCTGGCCCCCCACCATCTTATTGCTGTAAATAATAAATTCAACAATCACAATACTAGACTTGCTAACCATGGATTCCTTGGGAATCATAGTTTCCAACTAGAGCAATTTTTTTTTTCTTCCTCCTTGTTTTTCTTTACCGTTTTCCTTTCTCCTGGTCCATCATGAAAATCTCTTGTTAATACATAGTGTCTCTTTTTCTATCTTTAGGTAAGTTCAGTTCAGTTCAGTCGCTCAGTCGTGTCCAACTCTTTGTGACCCCATGAATCTCAGCACGCCAGGCCTCCCTGTTCATCATCATCTCCTGGAGTTCACTCAGACTCATGTCCATCAAGTCCGTGATGCCATCCAGCCATCTCATCCTCGGTCGTCCCTTTCTCCTCCTGCCCCCAATCCTTCCCAGCATCAGAGTCTTTTCCAGTGCAATGAGTCAACTCTTCGCATGAGGTGGCCAAAGTACTGGAGTTTCAGCTTTAGCATCATTCCTTCCAAAGAAGTCCCGGGGTTGATGTCCTTCAGAATGGACTGGTTGGAACTCCTTGAAGTCCAAATGACTCTCAAGAGTGTTCTCCAACACCACAGTTCAAAAGCATCAATTCTTCGGCACTCAGCCTTCTTCACAGTCCAGCTCTCACATATTTAGGTAAAGTAGGAAGGAAAAAGCAGTGTAACAACTCAGCCAGTTGGAGGTTATGTCATAGTCATCAAGAGAGTCACAGCATTAGAGGCAGACCTAGCTTAGATATCTGATTTCATAGTGGTATAAAGAATTTGGACCATCTCTCATCCTTTTTATTTTCTTAAGCTGAATCTGAGGATACAAGATTCAAGTTCATAGGGATGCTGTAAAGATTAAATGAGATGACATATATAAAAACATAGCACAGAAGTTACCATAAACATTCAATAAATAGAAATTAACATAAAACTTGAACTGGCATTTGCTTTACAGATACCTCTATCATCTACTGGAAGCATTTTAATTGGATCAATCCTGCTCCTCCCATTCCTCTTATCTTCCATATTATATAGAATTGAAAAGGCTTTCAGGGACCAAGCCTTTCCCTTTTCTTGAGGAAATACTGCTTAATATTCCATATATTATTGAAAGCAGAGTCAGGACTAGAGCTCAGGTCTACACTCTCAGGGTAAAGGATCTGGGAGGCTGGTTTGGCTTGATGGGTATTTGGGAGCATTGAGTACTACTGCACTCTTCTCTTCTGTGTGGAGCTAAAATGAGGGCATAGGTCCCTCCAGTCCTGTCTTTTGCTGGATCTCATATAAGAAAGAGTAGAAAGCAGCAGAGAGTCAAAGGGAAAAGAAAGTGCCTTGGTTCTGAATGCTGTCACAAGTGAAAAAAAACAACAGAAAATGCCGTCCCCGATGCAAAATTCATTAACAGAGCTCTGAAATATATTAGCCAATTATACTTTCCTCAAGCAGCCTGGGAAGCTTCTCCAAAGAATCTTATCAACACAATCAGCTACTAAGTAAAACAGTTGCACTAGTGCCAATATGCATTTGAGTATGAAGGACTGAAAATTCTAGGATTTGGTCCAAGACTAACTTTAATCAGGAAACTAATTTTAATTTTCAAATGGGAATAATGGAAGGAGAAAAGAAGAAAACTGAAGCTGAATGGCTGAAAATTAGATGGGATGTTGAAGTCTATAGAAAGCTGGCAAAGTGAACTTGGCTTTGATTTCACACACAGACCAATTGCCTAAGCTTAGAATGAGTCTTCAGTGGCAAAATGCCCTGGACTGCCTGGCCTTTCTATCTCTGATTGTGTCTGGAAGCCATTCTGCAATGATCTTCATTATGGTTAAAGCACAGAACTTCCTCACGATTAGGTCCTCTGCATGGGTCCCCCTCTGAGTAGGCTGTCAGATGTTGTCAGAACACTGAGATTATTACCATCATTCTTACCAGAGGTGTATCAGAATCTTATTAGAAGGAACCACCTAGTATCTTCCCCATATCTCTTCCATCACATATTGGCAACTTGGCTCCCACAGGCCTGCTCAACACTATCTCAGGCTTGAGGACATTCCTGTCCTACAATGGAGAGAACTGGTGAGTTCTCAATCTAGGAGCTGGCAAGCCTCCCATCAACCGAACGTGGCATCAGTTTTGGATTGGACTTGGACCCCAGCCCCAGAATACCTTTCACTATACTTGTGAGCCAAGGTTTCCTAATCTCTTTCAGTTCCACTTTCATCAATGCCTCAGTTCCTCTCTGCAGCTTGAGACTCTTCACCTCCACCATTCTCACTATAGAAACTGGCTGTGCTCTTACCAGTCCTTCTGGAGAATGGTCCCTGGATCTTCCCCTGGTCTGAGGACAGGTCTCTCCAGTAAATACCACATTCTTCCCACTCTGATTGCGAACCCAGGACCATACCACTCCCTATGATACTGTGACCATTTCCTTGACAGATATTCAATTGACTCCTCAGGCTCCAGTCTGCCTGAGCTGCTGTCTCCAGCTCTTAGGCACCGTCTTCTTCCTATTACTTTCTTCTTTGGTCTTCTCCTGACCAACCATTTCACCTGCCCAAAGCCCCCCTTGTTCTCCTTGTCTAAGGATCACAAGCTCTGATAGTAGCCTTTTCGAGTCAAATTTTTCCCACCTTCACAAAGGATAAATAATAAATCCTAGTGCATTGTGATAGTATCCGTGGGAGTGAGAGGGACAAAGAAATTAGTTATGAAAATGGACTAATCTTGTCTCCTGGTCTTCTACAGAGCCTTAGCATTTCACTGAAAACTGTGGCCAAAGAAGAAGTCACAACCTAAGGAAGTTCATCCTAAAAAGCAGTGTAGGTGGCTGGTCAAAAATGGACCATGTTCCCAGCTTTCCACTCCTCTGCTCCTTTCACCTCCCCTTTGTTTATGACATGTTCTGAACACATTTATTTCACAAGATTATTACAGAGATTCCCTCAGCATCATTGCCAATCTCAACCCATTCATGGTGTTATACTGAGAAATCTAGCTCACAAGAAACATGAGAAAATATCATCTTTCACACCATGCCATAGAGCTCCTTCCCTTTCATTCAATGTCTGGGATCCACATTCTGGCCCCAAACCCAAATATTACACTTTCACTTCCTACTTTTTTGAATGTTCAGTTCTCCTTGTGAGTGTTAAAAGCATCCTCCTTTCTTCTCATTGCCTTATGTAGGACAAAACTAACTTCCATTTTCAATCTGATATCTATTCTCTGCAAGAATCTATGCTCATCTACTCTCTAGAGATACACAAAAATTTGACTTAAAATGAGTCATGGATTTCTCTTTAAGTCTTAGATATAAGAATCCTGGATTATCAGGGAATGTATACAGAAAAGATGCTCTGTATAAGGCAGCAGATGGATGGTACGGATGCAAATGACTAGGGAAGGAACTTGGCTCCTTCACGCCTCTTCTACATAAGGGCAGTGGTAGTTTGGAAGTAACAAATTATAGGGTGCTACAGTCATCTAAACTTGGAGGTATGTGAGAGGGTGGCATGCAGGAAGTGACAAATGCTTAAAAATATTTAAAAGGGCATCCAAGATAGCTCTTAGCTGTGATCAGCCACTCACACTTCCTATTCCTCCTCCGAGACCTGGATCATCAAGGATAACCCAAGACTTGAAATTTTCATGACTCCATTTTCACAATAGATCAGAGTGCTTTGTGCTTTTACCATTTTGTGTACAAACTTCTAACTCCTCTGTAACATAACCATCTGTTTATGTTATAGTGCCTTTTATTAGCTTATTAATTATTTGAATACAGGGCATGTGTCTAAGTAATCTCGAAAATGTAGCTACCTAGGAAAATGTGTGATGCTTGATGGATGCTCATAAAAATGATCCTTGAATAACTAATTGCAAGGATAAAGAGTGTGGTGTTTATTGGACTTCTGCATAAATGGAAGTTTAGACTTGGACCATAATGTTTTACTTGTTTTGAAAGTTCTCTGTTTTCCTAAGGAAGTGTCAGGAGTGAAGGGAGTAATAATTACTGAGACTTTTGAAGCTCTCCATCCCCCCTCTTCCCAAAAAAATTTTTGTTACACGTTCCTATTGTGTGGGGGAGTTCAATGGTTTACTTGGTTTTGATAGGAAAATTTACTTGATAACTAAAAGGAAGATGGTCCCACTAATCACTTGTCATTACTGATATTTGGTAACTTTGAATAAAATAACATTTAAATTTCTTGAATGTCTACTCCTTTTTAGGTACTTGATAAGCACTTGATAAATAAAAACTATTGATTTTCCCCAAAACCCTTCAAAATAAGTATAATTTTGTCTGTTTTATAGAGGATGGGATTGAAGCACAGAGTTATTTGTCACAAATACACATATTTTAGCTATGTCTAGTAAATGACAGAGCCAGTTTTTTTTAAATGGCTTCTGTTTACTGGATTCTTGATTCAGAGATTAGACTAAAAGTTTTGAATGATTGTCAGTGCAAGCATATTTCCTGCTAATGAACTATCAGTTTATTTTAAATGGAAAATAATTTCATTGACCCCAGGAATTAAATATTAAGTATTTGTTGTGATCAAAGGCTTGAGATATAAAGTAAAAATATTCTCATATACCAGTCATGAATGGGCATGTGTCACAGTAAGGGTTGGGAAGGTAGGTAATTATGATTCCATATGACCTATAGTACATATCAGAACTGGATCCCCACTGGTTTGGGGATGGCCAGGTAGGAATGATAACCACAATATTAACAGTAACACATATATTCCATGCCATATTTGTTTCTTTATCTATTAACTATTTTTGGAGTACTTCTTACATGCCAGACACTGTGTGAGTTGTGAGAATATATTCATTTAACCCCATTTATGTTTCTATAATCACTTATTTACCTCCTATACCCACAGGAAGGTGGGTAGACATGATCTAGGTTCTTATCTGCTCTTTAATCTTCTGACCAGCTGTTTGTCTATAAATCTCTGCTTTTTCTCATTGTATTCAGACTTAAGCTCAATCTTTCTCCTCCACTGCAAAAACTCTGATTGCAGTCCTTAAATAAATTCTTCCATACTATCTTTAACAAGTGTCACAAACAATTTTTCTAACACTACCCACTGCTCTTTGGATGATATTCTGGACCTGTAACATGGATTACAAGGCTCCTTGTAATCAGTCATCCATATCTCCAAAGAGACCAAAGACCTGCCTGAAACCTCTCTCAGCTAGTTTACTCAACTCTCTTCCTGCTTATATACCCATTTCACATTATGTCAGGTGTGGATTAGAACTCCTAGTTAATTGTCAGTTTCATAACTAACCTCTGAACTTTTCAAGGAAAGGGATTTAAATATATCTTTGTTTCCATGACACTTCTTACAACACTGAGAGAACTAAATATTTTTTCAAAAATCTGCTGACTATTTAAACATGATCTTCACCTTTAAGATTTGTTCATTTAAAGTGATTTCATAAGCTCCACAATGATGGAGGCATTTGATGGCACTGTAGCTGATGATTTATGCCTTTTACAAGGTGTTATTGTGAATGAGTGATTATTTCAATTTATTTACTTCAACTGGTCACAGTCTAATTTCATCAAGGTACTCTAGCCCTTCTGCACAAAGGCTCAGACACAGAAATATGTGGAATTCATAGCAAGTAGCTTCTTCCCTCATTCCTTAGTCTGTTCATTTTTTTTGCCTTCTACCTCCCTTTCCCATCTACCTCCCTTTCCTTCTTGCTCTTTTCCATACTTTCCCCCCTTCCTTGTTTAGATTACTTGACTATTTGATTATTATGATAGAGTTTTCCAAAGATTCACCATCAGAATGCTTTATCTGACATTTAACATATTATTAAGGAAGTAGGACAAGGCTCGAAGGTCATAGTTTGGCTTTAAAGCTTAAAGGTTTTCATAATGTTTAGTAAAGGTATCATAAATGTCATCTCTCTCCAGAACTAGCACTTCCATAGTCAATGCCAATTGGATTTATTCAGGACTTAGATTTCTTTAGCTTTCCCATGCAGCATTTGTCAAAAAAGATTTCAGTTTCCAAGAAGTTATTTTGTTCAGCACAACTTACTCCTTTAACTAACATGGTCAAATGCATGCTACCCATAAAAATACTCTTGACCATAAATGCACTGTCCAGTCACAGGGAAGAGAAAAAGAATTGAGAAACATGACAAAGGACTACATTGGTTCTCTCGCCAGTGTTCATTAATTTCCACATCAATACCAGCCTAGGTGGGAAGATTCCTATATGTCTGGGTTACCACAAGGATTTAAAGAGTAATGTGTGTGTATGTTACTCACTCAGTTCTGTCCAACTCCTTGTGACTCCATGAACTGTAACTTATCAGGCTCTCCTGTCATGGAATTCTCCAGGTAAGGATACTGGAATGGGTTGCCACTGCCTTCTCCAGGAGATCTTCCCAATCCAGGGATCAAACCCTCCTGCATTACAAACAGACTGTTTATTGTCTGAGCCACCAGGAATACCTCTGAAGTGTAGCATACTAAATAAAATTGGAAATAACTGAAATATACAAATACTTTTTGCAATCCATCATGTTTACAAAAATAAAGCCATCAAGACACCCAATAAGTTAGTCTTGATGAGATTTGTAATGAGGCATTAAAGATAAGCTGAGTAAACTACTGAAATGCTAGAAAAATATATTACAACATAACATATCTAGTCATACTCCGTATTTTATGCAAACAATCAGACAAGAAATATTTTTAAACAAACAGAAATTTAAATCTTAAAAGAAACTACACAAAATAGATTTAATATTTTTGATTACCTGCTGCTGCTGCTGCTGCTAAGTCACTTCAGTTGTGTCCGACTCTGTGCAACCCCATAGATGGCAGCCCACCAGGCTCCCCCGTCCCTGGGATTCTCCAGGCAAGAACACTGTAGTGGGTTGCCGTTTCCTTCTCCTTTGATTACCTAGTAGAGTTCAAAGCCATTAAACCCTGAGTAGGAATTATATGGCTGGAAAGAAAACATTTTTCTTTTTGGTACTGAAATCCAATGGTTCTGTTTTTATTACCAATGAAAATTAAAGACTTTTAGTATAAATGAAGTCATATTTAGCTTTTTAAAATTCCAGGGCAGTATGGAGTTTAATATACTCCTTTAGTTTCTGGAGAAAGCTGCTCGTTACAAGAGCTAATAGAAGAAAAAAAAAATAATTACTCCTATTGTTGGTTCAATGGTGCACCCAGAAATCTCATTTTGTCAAACTGTCAGAACTGTTGATAAGATTTTTAAACAGATGATAGAGGATCACTTTCTGGGCAAATATCCTCATTTCTTTAAAAAAGCCAAAGCGATGCTATTTTTTCTAATGAGATGGAGTTGTATAGGATAGCAAGACTAACTCAGTGATACCATCTTACGGAAAAATCTGAACAAACTTATGGGACAAGCGAATACAATTTGTAATTGGGTGCAGAGTCTGCTCCAAGTATGACAGCCCTATATTGAACTCACTGACACTAGATAATTCTGAGATGGAGTGTGAAGGCTCTGTATGTTTCTATAAGAGTACAAACCAGTCAATCCTAAAGGAAATCAGCCCTGAATATTCATTAGAAGAATTCACTGAAGCTGAAGCTCCAATACTCTGGCCACCTGATGTGAAGAGCTGCCTCACTGGAAAACACTTGATGCTAGGAAAGATGGAGAGCAAGAAGAGAAGGGGCAATGGAAGATTAGATGGTTGGATGGCATCTCTAACCCAATGGACATGAGTCTGAGCAAACTCAGGGAGATAATGAAGGACAGGGAAGGCTGGCATGCTGCAGTTTGTGGGGTTGCAAAGAGCCTGATTGCAACGTAGCGACTGAACAACAACAAAGTGAACAAAGGGGCTTCCCTGGTGGCTCACAGGTAAAGAATCCACTTGCCAATTCAGTCCAATCCCTGAAAAATACCCCGGAGAACAAAACGGCAACCCACTCCAAGATTCTTGCTTGAGAAATCCCACCGACAGAAGAGACCAGTGGGCTACAGTCTGTGGGAGTTGAAGAGAGTCAGACACGACTGAGCAGCTAACAACAGGAAAACAAAGAGTCAGTATAAGCTCTCCCCACCAAATCACTGCTTTCAGGAAGGTCTCTGCATTCAGTATCTCTCTATCTCCAAAACCTCACAGTATGCATGGACATCCCTTTCCTCTGTCCACACATTGGCAGACATTGGCTTCAGAAGATAACTGAGTGACACTGACTTCATTTCATTTTCTCCAGCACAAAAGTTATATCACAAATGGCAATGGGGAGGTGAACATTTAGAGGGAAAGGAGGACAAATAAACTTTGGTCCAAGTTCTTCCTACACCATAGCCCTTGTTCTACACAGCTGGAACTCAGAATGTTTTCCAGGAACAAAATCTGGGGATTGGCAGAACTTTACAAATGTGAATATTTTTTGTGTGTGTTTGAGAATGCCACAAGTGTCTCATTTTGTGCAGGCTTTCCTGATCCCTGAGTCAGTTTCACACCTCTGAAATTCACATTCAAATCCAGTGAAAAAGGTGAAGTTTACCTCCAGGACCCTGAAATTCAAACCTCTCTAATCAAGCAATATTCCCTCATATCTCAGGATAACAAGCATCCTTGTGAGACTTCACAGTGTTTTGCTCCCAGTCAAGATGAAAATACTAAGAATATGAGAACTATTTTTTTTAATTTTTCCTCTCTCCTTGTGTGTCTGCATGTATTTTCATGGGATTGTGTAACTCCTGTCACTTCTATTGCAGACCATCATGAAAGACAGAAGTATGCTGCAGTTGGGGTGGAGAAACTGAAGGAGACAAACACAAATTGAGTTTAGAAATTTGAAAACAAACAAAAAAAGGTTCTAAATGGGACAATAAATTTTTGGGCTTCCCAGGTGGCTCAGTGGTAAAGATCTGCCTGCCAGTGTGGGAGATGTGGGTTCAGTGCCTGGGTTTATAAAATTCCCTGGAGAAGGAAGGACTTCCCTGTAGCTCAAACAGTAAAGAATCTGCCTGTGAAGCAGGAGACCAAGGAAGATCCTCTGGAGAAGGGAATGGCAATCCACTCCAGTATACTGGCCTGGAGAATCCCATGGACAGACAGATCCAATCCATACGGTCACAAAGAGACAAGACTGATGGACTGAGCAAGCACAGGTTTTTGCAGATCTAGTGCTTATTTTAAGTTAAAACTAAAATGTGCACAGGGAAAAACAAAGTGAATTTAGGAAAAGAATATGATCAGCTTAGTCCTTAGATGTTGGGAGAAGGGTCCTGGGTAGGAAATCTTCCAGTCCATTCCCCAGAACCAATAACTTTCCAGAAGTACCTCCAGGATTCTTCAATAGTTGTGCTTGGACCACCATGGTAATCCAGTGGTTAAGAATCTGCCTACCAAGGCAGTGGATACAGGTTTGATATCTGGTTGAGGAACTAAGATGGAACAACTAGTTCCTCATGCCATAACTACTGAGCTCATGCTCCACAGCTGCAGAAGCCAGTGCACCCTCGAGCTGGTGCTCCACCACAAGAGAAGCCAGTGCAGCCAGAGAAAGCCCAGCACAACAGCAAAGACCCAGTGAAATCAAAAAATAGTAAAAAAAAAAAAAAAAAAGAAGAAGAACGACAAAAATACTTTAAAAAAAATAGTTGTGCTTATGACTAAGACTTACTACCAGTGAGAGGATACAAAGCAAATGCAAAAAAAGGGTGGAGGGAGAGAATGATATACAGGGTGAAGTCTGGCTGACCCTAGGACCTGGCTTCCAAGAATCTTCTCCCAGTAGAATTACACAGGACTTAACTCCCAGCGATGAGTCATGGCAGCATGTGAGAAGTATTACCTGCCAGGGACACAGGTTGGGGACTCAAAGTCCCAGGTGTCTATTGAAGCCTAGTCACTTAGGCACCTTCTACCTAGCACACACAAAGTCCCAGATCCCCAGAAAAAAAAACAAAATATGTATACAGACGGTTTCAGCACAATGAGCCACTCTTAACGATTCAGGGAGTTTTAGGTCTCATGTACGGTTCTGTTTACCAGCCGTGTTCTCAGGTAGGAGGCTGGGATCACACTTGTAAGCAGGCCTTTCCCAGGTTGCACAGTCTCTACTCGTCTGTGTTCCCTTATCTCTGCATGGCCCTACAGGCCTGTGGCTGACCACCCAGTTCCCCTCTCTCCTCAGTGTGTGCAGAGCTTCAGAGAGACATTCTCTTATCTTTTTCTAGTCATGTTTGGAAAATACATTTCCCATTCTTCATAATAGCTTGGTCAAAAACTCATTCAGATATTTTGTAATATGTATGAATGAACTTTCTAGCCAACTCAATACTATGGCTTAAAAAAAAGCAAAATAAAGAAATTATAAAAGAGATAGTGTTTCTAACAGGAGCTTTTCTTCACATAATTTTGACTTCTCTGATGTTTCCTGTATCATTTGAAACCTTTTGAGATAACATTTAAACATACTTTGGGAAAATTCACTAAAGCTCTCATATCTAACTAGCAAAAGGATAATTCCAGGGGGCTCAGAGGAGTTCCAACAAACTGGAACCCCCGCTCCCTAGACTCCTTGTTATATGGTTTGAATTTTTGAAGGACTGATGCTTCAATACTTTGGCCACTTGATGCAAAGAGCTGGCTCACTGGAAAAGACCCTGATGCTGAGAAAGATGGAGGGCAGGGGAAACAAGGGGCTGACAAGGACTGGATGGCAAGTTGAATGGCATCACTGACTCAATGGACATGTGTTTGAGCAAACTCTAGGAGACAGTGAAGGACAGGGAAGCCTGTCCAACAAAGAGCTGGACGTGACCTAGTGACTGGAAAACAACAGCATGGTGACCCATGCTAGAGCACAGCCAACTTTATCAAGCCTCTGTGATGGAGCACCCTAATTTTTTCCGCCACCATATTTGAGTCCCAGGAATCAGAACATACAGCAGTTAGTACCAGGGCCCTAGTGCATTTGTGCAATGACCGTTCTCTTTTCTCAAAGAATGGAAACAAGGTTGGCTCCTCTCTCCCATCTCACTTCAGTTCATCTGCCTAAACTCCAGTTTCTTCTTTTTTAACTGATTGTGGTAGAGCTTCTTTCATAAAACCTTTCCCCAGTTCCCTGACTTCAAGCTTCCTTACTCCTTTGGGTGTTGTGCCTCTCATCGCTGGGCTTCAACTAGGACATTTAAGACCAGTTACCTTAAAAGAGCACCACTTAGGGATACGCATTCTCTTCCCAAGTACATGTGAACTCCTTCAGGACCCAGGTTCCTCCAATGTGCATCAGTGTGCCCAGCGAAGATACCTGCCTTCTGTGTGTCACTTACTAAGTCACAGAAGTTGTCAGCAAGAAGAGAAGAAAAGCAAGGTGAAAATAGGTATAAATCAGCACACACCAGGAAAGCTTGAGCAGACACCACACATTCTTCTGAAAATGTGGACTTAGACTTGGGACAAGGGAAGAGTCACGTATAGATGCACACTGCAGCAGATGGCTTTTCTAGGACAAGTTTGGAGATCCAACTTTGCGAGCAAAATCTGAGAACAAAACTAGCAAAAACAGATAAGAAACCAAGACAGGAGGAATCACTTACTGATATTTCCCATTTGATCTATAACATAGTCCTGTTTCATGCTCATTAGAAAATAAACATTTCCATTCCCAGATAAGCTTGGGATACATTCTATACCACGTTTCCTACCACATTACCATCTACCTCAAGAACTATTTTAAATTCCCCCAGAAGACCTGCAATAAAGGTCAAATTTATTTGTCTAGAAATGCACCATGTTTTTGTTTAAGTTCTATACTTTCTTTGTTTTAGTAACACAAATTAATATTTCCCTGGTGTGGGTTCCATGGAACACGCATTGGGAAACAATGATATCCGTGCATTCTTATAAACATTATGCTATTGTCCTGGGTCTCTATGGAGTGTCAATAATCAGCTGATTTTGGTTCACCTTGCCTCAGATTTCAGTTATTTCTCAACATGTAGTTGTTTTATGAATGGAATAATTAGTGACCCGATGACATGAGTAGAGTTGCATAAAATATCAGGCTCTATATTTGGATGATCTGAACAAAAGGACAGGTAGAAAGCAATCCCAAGAAGGAAAAAAAAAAACAAATTGTTTCTGTTAGAATATTTTCAAGGGCTAGAAGGATTAACACTGCCAAAACCACTCATAAGTGATTAAGAGAATATAGGGTCCACTTTCTCAGATGCTTCTGGGTCCCAGCTGGTAGAACTACCTTCTGACCCAGGTGTGCTCTCCCCAGCTTTGTGATTATTCACTGTGAAGCCAAGTGTGAGCTGCTTGACACTGCTGTCTTTGGCTTACTGGCCTATAAAACGAGGCTAGCAGTGCACCCCACCACAAGCATGGGAATGAAATTAACACAAATGATTTCAAGCTCTTCACAAATTTGAAATACTAGTGATCTGTGCTAACAAGACTAACTCTGCCTTCAAGCTCCATTTATCCTTTTCCTTTCCTCAGGGAGACTTGTGCTTGTTTAAGGGCATGGGGAAAAAAAAAAAAAAAAAAAAAACACCTAAGAGGTCATTCTCTCTTTGTGTGTGCCCAACTAAACGTGATGTCCAACTACACCTCTGGCCTATTTTAATTGAGCATTAAGTATAAACAAGGTCTCTGGATAGCCTTTCATGTTTTTAGCTTCTTAGATAGACATTTAAGGGCTTCCCAGATAGCTCAGATGGTAAAGAATCCACCTGCAACGCAGGAGACCTGGGTTTGATCTCTGGGTTGGGAAGATCCACGAAGAAGGGAACAAAGCCCACTCCAGTATTCTTGCCTGGAGAATTCCATGGAGAGGGAAGCCTGGAAGGTTATAGTCCACGAGATCACAAAGAGTTGGACATGGCTGAGTGACTTTCACTCTCACTCCAGGTGGTGCAGTGATGAAGAATCCACCTGCCAGTCCAGGAAGCACAAGAGGCATGGATTCGATCCCTGGGTCAGGAAGATCCCCTGAAGGAGAGTATGGCAACCCACTCCAATATTCTTACCTGGAGAATCCCATGGACAAAGGAGTCTGGCAGGCTACAGTTTATGGGGTTGCAAGGAGTTGGACATGATTGAGTGACTGAGTACACACACATAGATAGCTACTTGCTTTTCCATAGAGTTCAAATAGATTTTCAAGTCTTTCTGAAATTATGACTGTTTGATCACAGTCTTGTGACTTCGGTAGCATCAGCATTAGAGTCTTTTGTTTTTCAGATAAGAAAAAAAAAACTCAAAAAATTATGGGGGTTAGATCAACAAAGACTCAGAAATACTGGCATCAGATTTGGCTCCTGAAAAAGAGACACTATTGATTCCCTGGTGGCTCAGATGGTAAAGCGTCTGCCCACAATGCGGGAGACCCGGGTTCGATCCCTGGGTTGGGAAGATCCCCTGGAGAAGGAAATGGCAACCCACTCCAGCACTCTTGCCTAGAAAATTCCATGGATGGAGGAGTCTGGTAGGCTACAGTCCATGGGGTCACAAAAAGTCAGACACGACGACGATCTCATACACACATCTCTAAGTGGTCTTACAGTGGCCCCTTTCCACTTAAGAATGGGCCGTCAGGGACCCTGAGGGAAGAGAGGTAAAGTCATTGTGTCTCAAGTATCCAAAAAATATACCAGATTTCTCTTTCTTCATGGCTATGCAGAATATAGATCTCACAACTCTCACAACTCATATCACAGTTAGAACCAGCTAAAACAAAGTTCTTTGGAAGTTTTACTAGAATCATAGAATCCCATACTTGAATCTCGAAGGTTCTTTGTATAGCTTTCAGACCAAAGCATCTCAATAGTACCAATGCATCTTTTATGGTGTCAATGATCTTATATGTCACCAACGCATACCTTATGGTTCCAGTGTATCTCATATGGTTCCAATGCATCTTTTGTGGCTTCAATGCATCTTATATGATACACTCTCTACTACTCAGCCTTTGGTTCTTCTCTGACAACATCATCATTATTCCACCATCAGAAGTCAAAGTTACTTCACATCTCTGCATGCCTAACCCCTTCAATAAGCATGCTCTTTAAAAGTATTGATTTTCGTTTCTGTCTTCATATTTCTAAGAACCAGCCAATATCTAGTTGAGAAGATGTGTCAATAAATAATTTGAAAGCTTTTCTTCTCACCTAAAGCAATAGCCTTCTATTAGTTCCCCTACTTACATCTAAACAGCATATTAAAAAGCAGAGACATCACTTTGTTGACAAAGGTCCATATAGTCAAAGTTATAGCTTTTTCAGTAGTCATGTACGGATATGAGAGTTGGAACATAAAGAGGGCTGAGCAACAAAGAATTGATGCTTTCAAACTGTGGTGCTGGAAAGAAAGTCTTGAGAGTCCCTTCGACAGCAAGGAGATCAAAGCAGTCAATGCTAAAGGAAATCAGCACTGAATACTCACTGGAAGGACTGAGCTGAAGTTCTAATACTTTGGCTACCTGTTGTGAAGAGCCAACTCATTGGAAAAGACCTTGATGCTGGGAAAGATTGAAGGCAGGAGGAGAAGGGGACAACAGAGGATGAGATGGTTGAATGGCATTATCAACTCAATGGACATGAGTTTAAACAAACGCCAGGAGTTAGTGAAGGACAGGGAAGCTGAAGTGCTGCTGTCCACGGGGTCGCAATGCGTCAGACACACTTAGTGTCTGAACAACAGCTTACACCTAATCATCACCTTTAGTTCAATCACAGAAAAGAAAGATTTTATAAAATGTCAACCAGACTATGTCCACAGTCCCTGCTTAAAACCAATTTATTTTCTTGAACATTCTAACCTAAAATCTAAACTCAGCACTAATATCTAAAAGCCACAGAAGCCACATATTTTGAAGCTGAGATTGTTATCATATTGCAGGGTCTCACCTTCCCATCACTATGATGGTCTAGTCAGATGGGCCACCTTCCTGCAGACAGAACATGCCACACTTATTTGGTCCTTTCATTTATAGTTTCTTCTGCCAGAAACTGTCTTTCCCATACCCTCTCAGGACTGGATCCTTCTGCCATTCAGATCCTTGGCTAAAATGTCTTTTTCCCAGAGAGGGCTTCTCTTCCCACTCTAGCTTATATGCCTATTCACATTTTATTACCTTAGTTTCTCTTATATTAGTAAAATAAACGTATGCTTTTGGTTTGTTTTACTGTTTATTGTATACTACCTGTCATCTGGTAAAAGCCTGGGAAGAACAGGATCTGGCCTCTCATTCAGCAATCTCTAAATCTAAGCCTTATCATCAACTCTCAGTTTATAAACTACATATTCTATTTGCTCTCTTCTGAAAGAATGGCTAAAGGAATTAATAATTCATGTAATGCTTAAACTCTCTCAAATACAATTACTGGTGTCTTAACCAAGTGTTACTCTTATTTTTCCTCGAGTAAAATGTGATTAAAAAAAAAAAGTGGTTCTCTATTTTTATACCAATTTTATTACACAAACTTTCCCTCATGCAGTTGTTTGTCTTTCTGAAATGTTCGTCCTATTAATGAATATCTTCACTCTTTAAAAACACACAAAGCCAGTCTAGTTCCTTTTTCCCAGTACAGTTCTTTGATTATTGCCTTCAAATCCTCTGCATGGATTCTTTTATGCACGCTAAGAGTACCATGCTTTTCTTCTATTTCATATACTGTAGTTTCAAATTTTAGCTTTTTCTTCTAAATATATCAAGCTTGTATTTATTTCTTATAAAATATGGTGCTTTTAGTAGATTTTTAAAATCACAAGGATATTTTCACCAATACAAATAGATTGTGTATGTGTGAACTCACGTGTATTTGAAACCACTTAATATCACACAAACTTTGCTGGCAGCTACATCACACCTGTGACTCAAATTGTTTATAAACTAAAAATCCCCAAGCCATTTTTAAAGATCTGTAGCCAATCATGTGTGATGACCAGCCTCCAAGATAACCACTAGTGAACCTGACCAGCTGGCCTTTAAAGCCCTCTTACAGTCCCCTGACTTACTGTGTCAAGGCCAATTTATGTGACCAATACAATACGGCACATGTGAAGGTATGTCACATCTGAAGCTATATTATAAAAGACAAACATTTGACATATGCCTTGCTCTCTAAGTCCTTTGCTCTGGCAAATGCAAGATACTGTGTCATAAGGGCACACCATCCTCATGGAGAGACTCCAGTGGTTGAAGTTCTCTGCCAACAGCCATGTGAATGAGTCATCTTAAAAGCAAAACCTCCAGCCTCAGTTAAGCCTTGAGTACAACCTCAAGAGACTTTGAGCAAGAACCGCCTAAGTCTCTGCTGGATTTCTATTCTCAGGATCTACGTGAGAAAATGAATTTTTTCTTCTGTTTGTTTCAGTTGCTAATTTTAGGCAAATCTGTTATACAGTAACAGACAACCACTACATTATGTCTCCTCTATCTTATGCTCATACAATTGTTTTTTTAGATCTAAATCTGGATCTGTACATTTATTCTGAATGATTTAATAGCTTTACATCTTATTTTCTCCATTCTGTTTAGATCTTTCTCAGTAAGATTTTTTCTATGACTTTTACTCCCACTGGCTTTAATGTTCATTTATGTATTTGGCTGCAGTGGGTCTTAGTTGCAGCATGTGAACATGTAGGATCTAGTTCCATGAGCAGGGATTGAACCCAGGCCTCCTGCATTGGGAGCACGGAGTCTTAGCCATTGGACCACCAGGGAAGTCCCTCAGTAAGAAATGATCAACTTATCTGACATGATACCATTTTATACAACATTAAAAAAAAAATCTGTTAGCTTCCAAATTACTATTGTCTTTTAAGTTCCTGATAGATATGCTAAAATGAAAAATGTATTAGATAGTATCCTGGTTGCTTTTTCCAGTGTCTTCGGATTTATACTTTTACAAACTCTTTGCAGACAGGCTTTCTACCAGCCAATACTTCTTTTTATTTTCTTGTTTTCCATCCTATGCAACTCTATTTTATCAACAAGGATATTAAAACATGGGTTACATCAGTTGCATTTCTTGCATTGTCAGCTTTAGTACATAAGTTTAAAAAGGAAAAAAAAAAAGAAGACTCCTTCTTACAGGGCCCATTTTAACTCCTGGAGATATTATTATCCTATTTGTTTTTCTTTCAGGGGCTCAGAGGCCATTGTTTTATGGCTTTATGATAATGTCACAAGTTAGCATAAAGTTCATGCTTGTCAATTTACTATTCTATTCTTCTCCATTTTACTATCAATGTTCATTTCTAGCCTATGCCTTCTCCCTCATTCTTCACTGCTTATCAATGATTAGGGTTTGCACCTCTCAGGCCAGGACTCACTGGCAATCTCACTGTGTGTCTAGCAGTGGTCACCTTGCTTCCCACAGTAGTTCATCTATGCACATTTATGTGTATGTTTCATTATATTGAATCATTCTCTATTTCCTTTCAGGCATCTATTGGTACCTAACTGTATACCAGTCTACCAACAAATGAAAAACAACAAAAGTGAAACACAAGGGAAGACAATATACTAGCCATTCCAGTTTTTTTGTTTGTTTTGGTTTTGCTTTGTTTTGCTTTTTATATTTTGGCCCGGCTGTGTGGCACGTGGGATCTAATCTCCCCGCGAGGGATTGAACCTCTGGTGGAAGCGTGGCATCCTAAAGACTGGACTATCAGGAAAATCTATAACCATTCTGTATTTTATAACTACAAACTCTGAGGAGTCACACCCATTAAATTAGTGAATGAGTGAACGAACATATGAAATATCTGTCATGCGAATGTATGTTTTTTTTTTTATTTTTGTCTTGCCACAACAAAGATTTGGAGTGACAGACATTAAAGCCCCCTCGGCGTGTCACAGCTCTCAGGTCTTGGGTAGACCGTGCCATAGCTCTCAGGTCTCGAATGGACCATGGTATAGCTCTTAGACAAATCAGTGTTAGAGCTCAGTGTTACAGTTCTCTCTTATTTAGCAGATAGCAGGAAAATCCATCTTTGAGGCGTGAGGGCACGTTGATCTAAAGACACGAGGAGAAGAGAGGAGAAGAGCACCCCAGCGCGCAGGAGAGAGAAAAAGCTGGCTCTGGCTCCTCTATTTATATGTTTATCTCCTCCTGGGCCTGTCCTGTGTGAATTGGGGCAGCCAGGAGTGGTGTTTGTTTTACCTGGGGTCCTCACTCCGGTCCTCGGACCTTGTTTTGTTTCATTTTTGCGGGCTTTTCCCTTCCTTGTCTGTAGCCACCGCCATTTTGGACTCCTTTTCCCTGTTTTACCCACCTAACATATCCTAATTCAGAAAACCCAATTCTGGTAATCAACACTAGAAATCCAAACACTTACATTTGAATTCGGTTAATATACTCTTTGCCTTAACACACTACAAAGGTGATCATAACTTATTTATTTTGCTTCACTTTCCTCTGAAATATATTAAAGTTTTCTGCCACGTTTTTAAATCAATAAGAAGAATATTTTCAATTCCTTACTGGGCATGAAAAAAGGTAAGACAGAAATAACACACAGTTTTGAAAATTAAAGACCAATTTAAAAATACTTTCAGATAGGATTATATTTTTCATTATTAGCTTTAAATGGACACCATCAAAAAGGAGTGTTCTTCCTGTCAAACCAAGGAATACTGTTATATGCATGCAATAAGTCAATCTGAAGACATATAAAATAAGTTATTATGCAGTGACTCATCCACAATCAGTGTAAAAAGAACAATAAATAGAGCTGGGTAATAAAAAAATTAATTTTAAAAATAGATCCTTCTCTTAGACTATACCTCCAA
>SJYC01115285.1:0-12825 GCA_006408675.1 Madoqua kirkii | reverse complement strand
ACACATTACTGATGTAATAAGGAGCTAAGTTCTGAAAAGGAAATAATAAATATATAAAGACTCTACTAATTAAATGAGCAATGGCTATGAAAGGATAATTTGCCAAAATGGAAACAGAACATTTTAACAAACCCATTGAAAGAAAAATGTTTACCCTCATGGGGAACCAAATAAATAAATAAAATAACAATATATATTTATTAATTCCAACAAATTAGCAATCATTTAGATTTAATACATACATAGCAGTGCCAGTTGGTAGAAGGTGAAAGAGGCACATTTATAGCAACAGAAATGTGAATGCAAATTACTTAATAATCCTATTGAAAACACATCTGTCAATATCTATTTTTAAAAAGCCTTTCCTTTAACTCACTAATTCCATTTCTGGAAATTGCATTAGAATGCTCTCCCTTTTCTGTGTGAGGCCTTCTTGGCAAAGAAACATGTCTTCTTCCTAAGCCAGTCCAAGCTTCATTCCCTTTCTGAAGTTTACTGTCCTAGCACAGAAAATGACTTCCTTCACCTACTCATGCTGATCTGGCCTTGCAGGAGGAGAGGTCTCTGATTATTTAGAAGACATATCTCTGCATGTGTGTGGAGGGCACAAGGAAGGGGAGCAGGACACAGCAAGAAATTCACATTTCTATTAGGAGTAGATGAGATATCCTTTGAAACAGTGAGAGGCCCTTAGGTTTGCAGGCAATATAATCCTGAAATATAGAAAAGCAAGGTCAGAGCTTACATAGCATAGAGGAAAAGGAGATGATAAGAAAGGTAAAGGTGTCTGTGTTGGTGCTGCAGATAAATGAGAAAGGCCAAGAAGATGAAATCAGGAATGAAAAAGATCCAGGCCAAAAATGTTGCTTCCAACTGGAGTGATGAGATAACATTTCACGGCCAACCTTAAAAAGGGAGGCAAGATTTTAATCAGAATGACAACTTGGTGGGCAGGAGGTAAGTTCCAACATGCTTTTCGAGACACCAAGTGAAGGGTCTGATTCCAAGCTTCACAAGTGAAAAGAGAAGAGAAAACAGACAAAGCTCAGAAAAATTTACATAGACATGGAAATGACCAGAATAAATGCATGCATACACACACACACACACATATATTCACAGTTATTTGTTTCTTTGGGGGCCTTAGAGACACAGAATTGAGCTATTTATACTTATTAGTCAATAGTGTACTATAATTAGCAGTCCAAGTAAGACCAGTGCTTTTATTGTATTTTTATTATTTTTTAGCCTTTCTTGTTCTATCACGAAACCCACTGCACTCTGCAAACCCTAAAATCTCCCTCTTATATACTGGTTATATCCTTTATGTCTGCCTTCCATAGGTTTATGTAGATATAGATATTTCCTTGAAAAATATGAATCTGGTAGTTTTTATCTTTAAAACTAATCTTGAGTAATTATAAAATATTAATTTTATGCTAGAGATACTACTCCCTATAATTCTCTGTGCATTTGTATTATTTCAACACTAGATAAAAAGACAGAGTGACTTTCATTATACATAAATAGTATTAGCTTACAATTATCCTTTTTTTCTGCCCTTTTAAAAATTAACTTCTATGTCCTTGGGAGCTATCCATATAGTTTTGCAGAAATATGTTCCTTGGGGCTGATAACGTTTATTCTGTGGCATGTATATTGTATATTTTACTTATCAATAGTCAAGCGTCCAACCATATTGCCTTTTCATATTCTTTACTCAACTTTTCCACTGGAGAAGTTGAGTTTTTCTTGCTTATTTACTATTGTTCTTTCCTTTTCTATATAATAAATTGGCAGTTTTATACTTGATAAGTATCATCACTCAGTTATCATTCTTTGTTAACTTTTCTCTGATAGGATTTATTTCTTTCTTTTGTGATATATATATGACTTTTTAAAAGCATTTTAAAAGATTTATTTCCCATCCAAAGACCAAGAAATATGCTATGCTTTTGTTTTGTTAGCTTTATAATTTTTATCTTTCACATTTACTCTCATTTTATTTGTATATGTATTTGTATACAGGATTATGTGATGATTTGATTTGTAAAAAATATATACATACATGTATACAAATACACACAGACATACTAACATACATAGTTTTTATGCTAGCCAGAGCTCCTAAAACTCTTAGAATTTCCTGAGCGATAAGAATGATAAGGATTCATTTTGCTATTCATTACAAGTTGCTTTTAATCGTACTTAATGGGACAACTTGCAGAATGTCCCTAAGGATGGGATCTAGTTGCCAGGAGAATCAACTATGTGATTAAAGTGTTGCAACTTACAGCCAGACTCCCCTATTTTTTCAGGTGGAAAGAGAGTGCTGGAGAATGAGTTAATCACTAATGACCAAAGATGCAGTCAATCTTGCATATGTAGTGAAGCCACCACAAAAATTTAAAAGGAAAGTGTTGGGGAGCTTCTGGGTTGAGGAACACATGCAGGTCTGCAAGGGTGGTGAGCCTGAAGAGGGCATAGAAGCTCTCTGCTCCTTCCCCCACATCTTGTCCTCTGTATCTCTTCCATATGACTGCTCCTGAGTTACCTCCTTTTATAATAAACCAGTAACCTAGTAAGCAATCTCTTTTCCTGAGTTCTGCGAGACATTCTAGCAAACAGTTAACAGAGGAGCTTGCGGGAACCTTCAATTTATAGCCCATGGTCAGAAGCACGGGTAAAAACCTGGACTTGTGATTGACATGGAGAGCAGCAGAATGGCCAGGAAGATAATGTTAGAACTGAGCTAAGTTAGAGGCACCCCACTGGTGTCTAAAAATTGCTTGGTGGGGGAAAACCCTGGCACATTTGACAACCAGAAGTATCAGAGGTGTTTTGGGAAATGCTGAAAGAGAGTGTTATGTGAATAGACAAGAAAATGGGAGTTTTTCAAGTTCCAATATATTTTACTAAATTGCAAATTTTAACTACAATATATACTAAGAAATTTTTCAACACTGTCTTCCAAATAATTTATTATTTCCTCAATTCTTTGTGATTCTATTCTGTACAACTTGTTCCCACATATATGTCAACCTCTTTCTGGGTTTCTAATATGTTTAACTGATCTACTTCAGCCTGTGTCAATACTATTCTCTTTTTCAGTTCAGTTCAGTTGCTCAGTCATGTCTAACTCTTTAAGACCCCATGGACTGTAGCAGGCCAGGCTTCCCTGTCCACCACCAACTTCCAGAGCTTGCTCAAACTCATACCCATCTAGTCAGTGATGCCATCAAACCATCTTATCTTCTGTCATCCCCTTCTCCTCCTACCTTCAATTTTGCCCATCAACAGGGTCTTTTCCCAAGAGTCAGTTCTTCACATCAAGTGGCCAAAGTATTGGAGCTTCAGCTTCAGCATCAGTCCTTCCAATGAATAACACCACGGTTCAAAAGTATCAATTCTCTTTTTACTATGCCTCTATAATCCAAAAAAACTATGACAATTTACACTCCCCCCGCAAAAAAAGAAAAAAAAGAAAAAAAAAAACCTAGTGATTTTATACCCTTTATTATCCGCGGTACTTAGAATCTTCTTGTAATGTCTTCCCCAAATCTTAGCAGAGTTTTGATTAAAGTCGCATGTAACTTTTATAGAATAAATTCAAGACAGTGACACCTTTAAAAAATTAAATTTCCCACCCATAAACACATACATCTCATTATTCATTTAGATTTTCTTTTGTCTTCTTTAATTAAATCATTACTTCTATGAATTTTTTTTTTTCAGTTTCAATATTTGTATTTATTGTTTCTTGTCCTTGTCCTAAACATTTGTCAGGGGCTTCAGTACTACACTGAATATTAGAAAATTTGGCAATCTGTTTTATTACTATTAGAACCAGTGATAGAAGACATGAACTAAAATTTATCACTTAAGTTTACAGAAGGACAGAAGGTCGAGAGTCAGTGAGAGGTGGTCTCATTGTCTTTTGCATAACTCTGTCAAATTATAATTGATTATATCTCTTGTATGAAACATATCTAAGGGAACAAAATGAGGGAAATGATTTTTCAAACTTTTCCCAGCTCTGAAATTATACAGATGAAAAGCCACCAACTGCATGATTTCCATATATCTTGAACATGGCTCATAAAATGGCAGAAAACAAATCCTTACACAGAGAAATTAGGGAAACTTTTGTTATTCTTGAACTACTTCCAAGATTACCTCAAACCTAAATTTATCCCTAAAGGAATGACAATTAGTCAACAAATTTCAATTATCTTTGAGTTGCAATGCTTATTTACTTTGACTGAAGAATAGGAGCAAGTATTAAACTTTAGGGGTTGATAGATCAGATTGATTATGAATGGAAGAAAACCTAGATGACAGGATTTAGCCAAATGCAGTTTTCTAGATAATGCCCCTGCACAATGTTTTAAAAATAGACCACTGGATTTGGGGCTAATAATTTCATCATCTTCAGAATAAGAGAGAATCTTAAAGAGATCTCTGTGCAAACCTCCAAAAGTTAAATGCCACTAGAGGAAACAATAGCATTCTTCTGGAATCATCTATAAAATGAACCCATGCATTGACTTGTACTTTCTAAAATAGCATCGGGCTTCCCAGGTAACGCTAGAAGTAAAAGAACCCGCCTACCAATGCAGGAGACATAAGAGACGCAGGTTCAGTCCCTGGGTTGGGAAAATCTCCTGGAGGAGAGGATGGCAATCCACTCCAATATTCTTACCTGGAGAATCCCATGGACAGAGGAGTCTGGTGTGGGCTACAGTCTATGGAGTCACAAAGAGTCCGACACAACGGAAGCAACTTAGCCACAAACACGCATGCACAAAACAGCATCATGTAGTGAGCCTGAGATTGGCAAGAGCAGAGATTAGCTCAGAGCAGCCTAAGGAAGGGACAGCGAAAACTGAGGAGTAAGGAAATCAAATGTACTCTGAAGGAACAGAAAAGGAATGGATCTAAAAGGAACCATGGTTCTCTAGGTTTACTAAAGATTTACTAAGGTATAGCTAAGGAAGAAACATTCTAAGAAAGGAAATTCTATCATATAGGATGCTGATTCTTTTTTTAAAGAGTAAAGTTAGGTAATGCCGTTAGGAGAATGTGATCCCTAGATTATGCTGCTATATAGGGAATAACTTTGGTAAAAATTTTGCTCTTGGCGTAACTTTAAAATGCAGATTCATGCATAGCAAAAGGTAAGCCAAAGGCCAAGAAAGGGCTATTTCAAACCAGAGCCAGAACTCAAGCGTTCTCTCTAGGCGCTGTGTCTACTATATACGGCTCTCTTAAGAGAGAGACACTCAAATGGAATGGGTTCCTGCATCACACCAGTAGGCCTGGGAAAGTCTCCTAAATTTATCAGCTTAGTGGCAGGTAGCATGAAGTTTTGATGCGAGTCCTCCTGATTTTACTTAAAAAAAAAAACACACACACACAACTATTTATTTGTCTTCACTGGTCTTAGTTTCAGCACACAGGATCTTTAGTTGAGATGTGCATGTTCTTAACTGAGGCATATGGTATCCAATTCCTTGACCAGAAATCAAATGTGAACTCCCTGTGTTGGGAGTACGGAGTTGTAGCCACTGGACCACCAGAGAAATACCCACCTAATTTTACTTTTTAATCACAAAGTCTGAAGTCCACAGCTACAGCCTTATCTTTAGACTATGCTTTCTCTATGATGATGGCTAAATGGCTTCTACTGCCAACACTTCCACATAAGAGTGATCAGAAGCCAAGGAATCACTGACCTTGAAATAAACTCCCTTCAAATGAGTGTGTGTGTTTAATACATAATTAATTTTGAATTTCTTCTAGTTGGCCAAAGAGCAAAATTTTATATGCCTCGGTGAGGTACCCAGCACTAGGCTAGGTTCTGAGTTTATGTTGATACATATGACAAGTGCAGCCCTGGTCAACAGTAAAAACAGATATTTAAAAATCAGTGGCATTAATTACAAATAAGTTCTAAGATGATTTCAAGTGAACAAAGTGCTGAGAAAGAGAAATATGGGGGTATTCTGGGGCTCATTATGTGGACTTTAATCATGGTTGGATGTGGAAGGAGCCAGAAACATTCCTGTCCATGTCCACAGGCTCTGAAAGGAGAGTCAGAGTTGGGCATGTGAAGAGGAGAGGCAAGAGGGTTCTAGGTACTCAAGAATATCACTTGTAAAGAGATCAAAGAAAACGAGATAATTTTCATGGCGTTTCATAAATGTCATGCTGCTTGTCCCAAAAGAGAAATCTGATTCTTTAAGAGAGATCACTCTCTCTGGGGCTTTGTTCGTGGCTCAGATGGTAGAGTGACCTGCAATTCAGGAGACCTAGGTTCAATCCCTGGGTTGGGAAGATCCCCTGGAAAAAAGAATGGCACCCACCCCAGTATTCTTGCCTGGAGAATTACATGGACAGAGGAATCTGGCGCGCTATAGTTCACGGGGTTACAAACAGTCACTCATGACTTAGTGACTAATACTTTCATGACTTTCACGTTTTTCACTCTACCCTAGGCAAATTTTGATTGACTAGATCCCTGCCTCAAGGATTCAAGTTCTAACAGAAAACTTTATGTTCAGATCAAACTCATTATTTTTATATTCCAAAATAGCCTTTCTTATTCCTTCTTAAATTCATTTTCTAATTTCTCTAACAGAGCCCAATTCTTCTATCTTAGTATAACTCCAGATCAACCACCTAGGATTATCCTGTGCAGTTATCTGCATGAAGTAATTACTTTTTTCTTTTGCAACCCCATTTTCATATTCCAAGATAAGTCTTTAGACTTTGAGGCATGCACTTACAATACAGCTTGAAAATTTTCTTGGAAGTTAAAAGTAAGGAGTCAGCAATTTACTTCACTGACTAAAAAAAAGAAAAAGAAACTTTAAAGAACCATTCTACCTATGCATCTTTAGATGCCTACAAAATCTTGATTAATTTCTTAAAATGTCAAAACTGGCAGTGAAGTGTATGCCTTTGGTTGAAGATTAGAAACCTTTGTTCAGGGCATTTGAATAATAGTTTTATGATAATGTACAATGGTGGTAAGTACAAGTCACATTGAATCATTCACTCCTGAACTAAAATCTAGGAAAATGTCCTGCCTGCTAAAACAATAGGAAAGTGACTTGTGAAGTGATACTGAATGTAAAGCACTTTATTAAAAATCTCTCTGTAACAAGGATGAGAGATGGACTACCATGGCTGAGAATATATTTCTTTTTTCATCAGCAATTCATAAGTGTTTACTACATTAACATTTGAAATTAGATAGGCAGGTGTGTCTTATTTCACACAACAGATGTCTTCCTAAAGAGATACATAGAAATTACTGAAAACGAATTCACATTTTATACATGCGGGGCCGGGGGGGGGGAGGATCTTCCTATTAAAAGGCAATCTGATAGACTCTCCTTTGCAAAAAAAGGATGTTGCTGATATGCAAATGATCCCTATTAATGAACTTATTTTCATGAGTTAATAAGTTTATATATTAAGCTTTGTTTAAGGTATGCTTAAACAGTATGCAATGTAAATATGATACAAATGTTTCAAGCTTTGGAACTGAAATAAACTTTAAGAAAAATATTGTTGCTGTTTAGCCATCAAGTCATGTCCGACTTGTTGTGACCTCACGGACTGCAGCGCACTGGGCTCCCCTTTCCTCCAGTACATCCAGGAGTTTGCTCAAGTTCATGCCCATGGTGTTGGTGAGAGGAGTTTGCTCAAGTTCATGCCCATGGTATTGATGATGCTATCTAACCATCTCATCCTCTGCTGCCCTCTTTAACAAAAGTGTATTAAGAAAAACACACTTTTGTTAAAGGAGAAATGGATGGAGAGGAGAAAAAGAGAGACATGGAGGAAGAGGACAAAGGAAAAAGAGATGGAGATGAGTTAAAACATTCTCACTTATGCATTGACTTTTAAGCAACCACAGGTACCGTTTACAGATCTGAGAACACTTTTGGCTAGAATCTGTTGGCAGTAACATTTGTTTTTTCCTGCATATGACATCTCTGTATAGGTGTATGGTTGTTCAGAAAAGCCTGATACATATTTTCAATGGCTCAGGATGTCTGAGCTAGGCCAAGAAGTGGTATACACAGAAATGCTTATCAATTTCATCTGAACTTGAAATTACCTAAAGTCCAAATCAAGCACACCATATATACACACAACACACACACACACACACACACACACACACACACACACACAACCTGATAAAAACAAGCCCCATTCTGAGACTTTAGAAGCTGACTGTATGAAAGGGCTTAGAATCATAGAGATTCCCCTGCCTTCCCATTGATGATTTTCTTGGCAGTGGCCAGTCCCTCTGTGGTAACATTACACTGATCGTCTATTATTATCATTTTTAATAAAAATCTTGATAATCTCCATCCCTGTGTTTTTAATAATCATCTTGTTGTCTCAGATAGATGGCATGACTTTGATGACAAGATTCAAAATATACCAATAATTTTCAGACCCCAAATTATGCACCAGATGCATCATGCACCAAGTTCTAACAGAAAGCTTTATGTTCAACTTTATGGTATAAAACTTCATGATCACTTTAAGCAGTGAAATCATTCATGTAACACTTTACAAACTCTAAAAAAAGGTATACAAGTATTTTTTTAGAGTAATTAAGGCTCTGAGAGTTAAAATAACATGCCCACCCTTTCAAAGCTAAAGTGGCAAAACATGTTCCACGTTGAAAACATAATAAAAAAGTTTAACATGAGTTAAACAAAACACCAAATAGGGACTCAGTTCTGTTTGATCGCTAAGTTGTGTCTGACTCTTTTTGACCCCATGGACTGAAGCACTCTAGGCTTCCCTGTCCATCATCAACTCCCAGAGCTTGCTCAAACTCATGTCCATTGAGTTGGTGATGCCATCCAATCATCTCATCCTCTGTTGTCCCCTTCTCCTCCTGCCTTCAATCTTTCCCAGCATCAGGAAACACTGACTACTCAGCAATTATCAAAAGAAGGGATCAAAAGCAGAATTATACAACTCCCATGAGTCACCGGAGGCAAAAAAGAGATACTATTGGTTTCTTCCTGGACATCAGTGACTTCTCTTCTCAGTCTCATTGCACAGTCTCATTCCCCCAACCCAAATGACTGCTTGACCCAGGAGGGAAACAAGATTTATGAGCTTACATTCTCCACATATCTTAAACCTCTCTCTTATTCCTGAATTTCTTCTTAATCAACAGCTCTCCCCAGGCCATGAGAATTCTGGCCCCTTTGTATATAGTCTCCAAGTTAGTGCCTCAATTCACTTCTGAACTGAACACTCACTTAAAATGACCATGTTTTATTTGTATTTGTGTCCACTTTCTACATCATGTCCCAATAAAGTGCTTCTCATTCAGAGTCTCGGTGAATCTATGACAAGTAAGTGAATAGGGAAACAGGTAACACATTGCTTTGTCTTTCTGTGCTGTCTCGTGTTTCAGAGTGTTATGCATTCAGGGGATCTGCAGGTCCCACAGGGCAGAATGTACACACATCAGTGTGTTCCTTTCCACGTCTGGGGGCAGTGCACACCTGGTTGTTCCAAGATCTGCAGGAACACAATCCAGGAGATCATTATCAGGGTTGTCAGTTACCAGGATCTCCTTCTGAGCTTTTCCCCTCTCTGATCACACCCAGAGAGGTAACCACAAGCTCCCAGTCCCTTACCGTGCCCAAAGCCACTCTTGGGGAGAAGCATTATTCGTGCATCATTCATGAGAATCACTCACTTCGTTGGTGAGTTCTCTTGAGCAAATCCCTGCCTATGATTTGCATGGAAGGAAGGGCTTCTATCCTTCCTCCTCCCCAAAGAGGGATTTTTAGATCTATTCAGAAATAAGGGAATACTCTCAGGGTTTGAATGACCCTTTACTGTAGTCATGACAAAGAGAATACATGACTACAAGACTGATTCTCATGCACATAGTCACCGGTGAGCTCTAATGCTAACTGCTTCTTAAGCAAGAATTGTCTCTGATCTCTGCTCATATACACCACTGACATTTGTGCATGTCATGGGCCACCAGCTGTAGTCACCTGTAATTCTTCTTGACTGAATTAACTGAGAGAAAAAAAATATCACTCAGACTTGAACTAATGGAGAAACTGTGGACATACAGCGGCAACCGAATTTTCATTTGTTTGGTTTGGTTTCTGTGAACCAAGCCAGGACCCACCTTGAGTATCTGACAGCAAGAGTGTACAAGCTCATAGGATTCAACTATGAAACCAAGACAAGAGGCCAGCAAATACTTATCTCTAATGGGCTTTGCAAGGCTTAATTAACTCTTGCACTAGGAGTTCTTTGTGATGTGTGCAGATTGCCTGTATTCTCAAAGGTCAAAGATGATGAAGACGGAAAGGAATAATGACTTACTAAACACTCTTCAACTGCCTCAGAAGGACACTTCTAATATTTTAACTCTCAGTCACTGTTTTATGACTAAAATTTTAGAAATGACTGATTACTCATAGGGTGTTCAATTTAAAATATATCTTAAAGGGGTAGTGTTTTTTGTTTGTTTGTTTGTTTTAAAGATAAGTGTGACTTTATCCAGGGCAAGAAGGGGTGCTGAGAGATTCTTTTTTAACTCTTTCATGTAGTTTCCATAGAAGGGGACTCAGAAGCCCAGTTAACATATGTAACATTGGAGCCTTGATTTCTGAGGTCTTTCTCATTGTACAAAAGAATTCACAATGTTATAGATTCACCTGTGCTACTGTGATGTTTTGAAAGTTCCCAATGATATCACTGAGTTTCTGGAGCAGGCTGAAGAAACACTATGAAAATGGTTTAAATCTGTTATTTAATTGAGATTGTTTTCTTTATTTATTCATCTTGGTCAAGAAAACACTTTTTATTCAAGAAAATAAATACCTACTCGTGACAAACTCTGAGAAAAGAATAGTGAGAAAGACACAATCTTCTCCAAGGTCCTCCTACTTCCCTAGGAGACTGAGACCAGTATACAGGGAAGTGTGATGTGTGTAAGGGAATACAAAGGAGCATAGTGAGGATCACTGAAAGCAAAGGTCAGTGAAGTCTGGTGAGACAAGGACATGCTCCTCGGGACAATGAATCTTTTAGCTGAAAACTGAAGGTAAAAGAAGCCAACTTGATAGGAGAGGATTGAAATCACCAGAGTCAGAATTAAGTTATGCAAAAGCCTTAAAGTGAGAGAGCGTGTGGGACTTTCAGAAACTCCAGGAAAGGCATTCGCACAGAGCCTATGGCAAAAAGAGAAAGAGCTGGAGAAACGAATAGGGACCAATCACACAGGTACTTTATTTTGAGGCTCCTTGGGGCCATTTAAATAGTTTAAAGTTTAAAAGAGGCCATTTAAAATAAAATTACACTTTAGAAGACCATTGATGGCTTTGAAGGGAGTGGTGGTGGATGAAAAAGCCCTGGAGACACAGAGACCAGCGAGAAGGTAATAAAGGATTTCTGGAGGAAATTAGACTGTGATCTGAGAAAATATAATGCAGAGGCAGGGCACAGGCAATGAGGTGGACTTTAAAGATGGTTAGGATATAGAATTAAGGGTAGGTACTGATAGACTAGACAGAGAGGCAGATGGACAGGGAAAAGTTTCTGGTTTAGGGCTTCTAAGAAGTAGTGGTGCCAATCACTGATGCTGGGCATATAGGAATCTGGGGTTGACTGCCCGGGACCTTGGTGCTGGTGGTAGGGGGACAGTGAGGAGAGAAGCGTGAACATGTTCATGTCTGTTGATTTTTCTTTTAGTATTGATCTAAAACATGAATTTCACCAAATTCACCCTTCTTGTTTATTAGCCTGTGGATCCCAAGGCCCTAACCCAGCACAAAATCTTTTACCACGTAGTGGTTTGATCAGTGGCTCAGTGGTAAAGAATCAGCCTGCCAATGCAGGAAACACAAGAGATGCAAGTTCGATCCCTGGATTGGGAAGATCCCCTGGAGAAAGACTTCCCTGGTGGCTCAGAGGTTAAAGCGTCTGTCTCCAATGCGGGAGACCTGGGTTCAATCGCTGGGTCGGGAAGATCCCCTGGAGAAGGAAATGGCAATCCACTCCAGTATTCTTGCCTGGAGAATCCCATGGACAAAGAATCCCATGGACGGAGAAGCCTATTTGGTTACAGTCCAGGGGATCGCAAAGAGTCAGGCACGACTGAACGACTTCACCTTCCTTCTTGGAGAAGGAAATGGCAACCCACTCCAGTATATTTGCCTGGGAAATCCCACGAACAGAGGAACCTGGCAGGCTACAGCCCATGGGAGTTGCAAAAGACTCGGATGTGACTTACCAACTAAACAGAAGTTTGATCACTAGAGTTACTCAGTTAGACCTTGCTATTTATCATTTACCTTAAAATACAATTAATGCACAGTTTATTACATTCAAAGCCTATTTGGTTACAGTCCAGGGGATCGCAAAGAGTCAGGCACGACTGAACGACTTCACCTTCCTTCTTGGAGAAGGAAATGGCAACCCACTCCAGTATATTTGCCTGGGAAATCCCACGAACAGAGGAACCTGGCAGGCTACAGCCCATGGGAGTTGCAAAAGACTCGGATGTGACTTACCAACTAAACAGAAGTTTGATCACTAGAGTTACTCAATTAGACCTTGCTATTTATCATTTACCTTAAAATACAATTAATGCACAGTTTATTACATCCTTAATAGAGATAATATGATTAGTTTTACTTCTTTAAAAGACTAGGATATTTTTAATAATCCAAAAGTAAACCTCATTGGAGTGTTGCTATTGTTTTGTTGTTGTTGTTTTTAATCAAAAGCTACATTATCTATCTTAGGAGA
>SJYC01115280.1:0-13384 GCA_006408675.1 Madoqua kirkii | reverse complement strand
TCAAATAGTTAGAAATATATTAATAACATCTAATACAATTGAATGAGAATAGTAATACTTAATTGTGAAACTGCTACCAACCCCCCAAAATTTCCAGGATCTGAGTTACCTTTTTCTTTCTCTGACAGTTCTGAACTATCCTTACTAGTTAAAGGGTTTTATTTTATCTTTTAAAATTCTAAACAACAAAGAATCTTGTTTTTATATATTCACGTGTGCTGTGTTTTCCATTGTGATGGTTGTGGGTGTGGATGTGTGTGTATTTGAAAGAGAGAGAGAGAGATCTCCCATCCATGTGTTTGGCATGCTGGCTGTCCAACAAAACTTCTTAATCCTATCAGCTTTTATATTTCTGAAGGTCTTGCAGAAGTTGAGGTTATAATTTATACTGAAAGCTTTACTTCTTGTTCTTTAAATGTCCTCAGTTTAACTGATCTCCATCTCCAATGTTATCTTCCCAATGGATATTGTCTTGTACTAACTTGGCATCCTCTGAAATGTTCATATTAGTAGTTTGATCCTAAAGGAAATGAGCATTTATCTATTTGGAGTAAACCAGACACACCAAGTTTTCTGAACTATTTACCATTTTTGCTCAATTTGAGGTTGTTGTCTAAGAGTGAGAAACAATGCTAAATACAAGGGTGATCGCAAAAACAGGGTGGGCAGGGACAGACAAATGAGCTGTGAATAAGCATAGGTCCAATAAGGTCTAATGACATTTGAAGGAGGGTGAGTGATGTTGAGAGGGTAAGGGATATCTCTGGTAACTGTAGACTGAACCCACACTAGCTGGTATAAGAGAATCAAAAGGTTTGCAAAAGTACAGAGAGAAGCACTGAAAGTTAACCCTGTTCTACGCTTTTCCTTCACTGAGAGGATTTCCTTTTCAAAGTTAATTAAGAGTAAAATATTGGACCAAATAAATAGGAACACTGAAGGAAATATAAACAAAGAGGGGATGAAGAAAACAGAATGACCAGTCCCTCAAGAAAAGAGAAAGATTTGGCTGAGCTGAATTACCTACTGAAACATAGGGCAAAATGGCCCATGTGTATCTTTCTCATGCCACAGGTAAATTTCCTACAGGCAGGGGTTTTATCCTTCTGTGCCATTTTAGACAAAGACATGATAAAGCATGCAAGCACTCATTCTTTCAGTAGTACTGAAAAACTATTACGTCTGTTCTAGATGTTCAGGTACACAGCAGTGAATGGAATAGAAACACTTTACCTTGTGAACTATACGTTCTAGAGTGGGGAAGCACACGACAAACATATTCATTTATACAGTGCATTTGAAGGTGATCATTGCTATGATAAGCAAAAATTACATCAGGTTAAAACAGAGTGAGACTTGCCTAGAACATTGATACAATTAAAATGGAGTGCTCAAGGAAGGTCCTATTGGGAAGGTGATATTTGGATAAAGACAGGAAGGTGTTGAGGGAGTACAGTGCAACTATCTAATTAAATTTAATTAAATGCCTTTTTAGGATGTAAATTTACAAAGTAAATTTTATCAGTTTTTAAAACATAATATTATAGTGCAAAAAATAAAAATGTGTATTTTGGAATAAAGCACTTTATAAAAGTCACAATAAAGATACTAAAATTAGTCTTAAACCTCTCAGGAAAATCCATGTATTTTCTCATATGAATAATGGGTTTTTAAATAAGATCTACCATTTAAGTGTATGATGCATGAAAAAGATCTCACAAGGCTTGTTATACAGTGCTTATTAAATAAAAGTGAGTTATTCATTCATACAACAAATATTTATAGAATGATAATAATGAACATGAATTAAAATAATTATATTCCATTCATGGTAAACTGACCTTTTTCCTTTTCAGTAGAAAAATTTTAAACAGCTTTCAGTTCAGTTCTGTTGCTCAGTTTTGTCCGACTCTTTATGGCCCCATGAATCACAGCACACCAGGCCTCCCTGTCCATCACAAACTCCCGGAGTTCACTCAGACTCGCATCCATCAAGTCAGTGATGCCATCCAGCCATCTCATCCTCTGTCGTCCCCTTCTCCTCCTGCTCCCAATCCCTCCAAGCATCAGAGTCTTTTCCAATGAGTCAGCTCTTCGCATGAGGTGGCCAAAGTACTGGAGTTTCAGCTTTAGCATCATTCCTTCCAAAGAAATTCCAGGGTTGATCTTCTGCAGAATGCACTGGTTGGATCTCCTTGCAGTCCAAGGGACTCTCAAGAGTCTTATCCAACACCACAGTTCAAACATATCTATTCTTCAGCACTCAGCCTTCTCACAGTCCAACTCTCACATCCATACGTGATCACAGGAAAAACCATGGCCTTTACTAGACGGACCTTAGACAGCAAAGTAATGTCTCTGCTTTTGAATATATTATCTAGGTTGGTCCTAACTTTTCTTCCAAGGAGTAAGCGTCTTCTAATTTCATGGCTGCAGTCACCATCTGCAGTGATTTTGGAGCCCCAATAAATAAAGTCTGACACTGTTTCCACTGTTCACCCATCTAATTCCTATGGAGTGATGGGACCAGATGCCATGATCTTTGTTTTCTGAATGCTGAGCTTTAAGCAAACTTTTTCACTCTCCTCTTTTACTTTCAACAAGAGGCTTTTTAGTTCCTCTTCATTTTCTGCCATAAGGGTGGTGTCATCTGCATATCTGAGGTTATTGATAGTTCTCCCGACAATCTTGATTCCAGCTTTTGCTTCTCCCAGTCCAGCATTTCTCATGATGTACTCTGCATAGTAGTTAAAGAAGCAGGGTGACAATATACAGCCTTGACGTACTTCTTTTCCTATCTGGAACCAGTCTGCTCTTCCATGTCCAGTTCTAACTGTTGCTTCCTGACCTGCATACAGATTTCTCAAGAGGCAGGTTAGGTGGTCTGGTATTCCCATCTCTTTCAGAATTTTCCACAGTTTATTGTGATCCACACAGTCAAAGGCTTTGGCATAGGCAATAAAGCAGAAATAGATGTTTTTCTGGAACTCTCTTGCTTTGTCCATGATCCAGCAGATGTTGGCAATTTGATCTCTGGTTCCTCTGCCTTTTCTAAAACCAGCTTGTACATTAGAGTTTCTAATATGACCATTGTATAACAAGATCCATTATCTTGTCGTGTTTTAATGTATTCACTCACTAAACACAGGAGTAATAACAAAAACGGGGTGGGGAGGGACATAGAATTCTGTAGACCAGAAAATTGGAGTGGGTAGGCATTCCCTTCTCCAGGGGATCTTCCCTACCCAGGGATCAAACCCAGGTCTCCCACATTGCAGGTGGATTCTATACCAGTTGAGCCACCGCAAAAGTCCAAGAATATTGGAGTAGATAATCTATCCCTCTCTAGCAGATCTTCCTGACCCAGGAATTGAACTGGGGTCTCCTGCACGGCAGGTGATTCTTTCCCAGCTGAGCTACCAGGGAAACTGTTATTAATGTACTAGTTAGGAACTTACTCATTATTTACATTTATTTGAATTCTAACTTTGTTCCAATTCAGATACATTATTATTACCCTCCCAGAAGAGACCCATTCATTAATCCACTTATTCAATCAGGTTTCATTCATTCTATCAGTATTGGCTTGAGTGAACTTTACCTCAACCAGTCCCTTACTGGTTGACATCTAGTTATCATCCTGTAGTCTCTAATCTGTTTAAGCTTCTGTTCTTCTGAAAATTATTGTCTACATTCACCTAACATGGAAGATGAGATTGCCAACACTGACTGCTCCCAGTGGATAAAAACTTTATGACTTGACCTTGGGAGTCCACAGCACCACTTCTGCCATACCATAACCTATTAGGCAATAACTTGCCCAGATTCAAGAGAAGGGCAATTATACCCTTTTCTTGATAGTAGGAGTATCAGAGAATTTTCAGGCTATGTTTTAAAGCCTCTAGTCCAACCTCTGGCCATAAATTATTTATATACCTCTCACATACAAAATATACTCACCCCCTGAGAACTGTAGAACTCTTGGCACAGCATGACTCCATTCAAACCTCTGCATTAAGAGAGGGCTGAGCAGGAGGCTGTGTCCTAGGATGACCCCAGGCTTCCATATAATGCCTGCCTGAGAAAGCAGAACAAAGCTATGTCCCTGAGATGACCCCAGCCCTCCATTAAAATGCCTGCCTAAGAAAGCTCCAGAGAATTTACTGCTTGTCCTAGCCAACATGTGAAGATAGGCCCCAACCTCAGTAAACACCTAGTAAACAGAGTTTACTAGAAAGGGCTCACAATGGAGCATCACTTTTGTCTTCCTTTGAGATAGCTATGCATTTCTCACAACACTGCAATTGTCTTTTTCAAGGACCTGAAAGAAGCCTCTGCTCCTGTGAACATCAGGAAGGAAAGGACCTCTGTCTCTCAGTCTCTGCGGGAGGGCAGAACCCTAACTGCAGTAATTGGAAGCTTAACAGACATATCTGGCCTGCTCACACTGACATTGACCAACCTCTTAGTGATGAGTTTCCTCTTGAGCCCCGGCTCTCTCCTCTCTCTATTTTCTAACAATTTCCTCCCTATCCTGACAACCTTGACTTCCAATCTTTATGAGACCCTTGAAGAAATGATGAAAATCTTTAAAGTTCATTCTTGTTTTAACTAATTTACTAACTGGTATAACTAAACTTAAGGACCTTTCCTTAACCAGTGCCCAGTTCCAAAGCCAATACTGTATGCTTTAAGTGATCACAATGGCAGAACCCCATTTATGGTAGTAAATTTACAGTTTAACTTTATAATAACTAACTTAGCAGCTCAATATAATTATGTTTTCAGGTCAAAGACTTTGGAAAACAGGAATGCAGACATAGCTCAATGAGATTTATTTATGCACATATCCATTCTCAAATTAGTCAGTGCTAAAGGAAATCAACCCTGAGTATTTACTATGAGGACTGATGCTGAAGCTGAAGCTCCAATATTTTTGCCATGTGGATACAAAGAGCCAACTCACTGAAAAAGACCTTGATATAGGAAAAGATTGAGGAAAAGAGGAGAAGGTGGTGGCAGAGGATGAGAGAGTGGGATACATGAATTTGAGCATACTCATGGAGTCAGTGAAGGACAGGGAAGCCTGTGTGCTACAGTTCATGGGGTCATAAAGAGTCAGACAAAATTCAGCAGTTGAACAATAACAATCCTCCCCCAAACTCTCCTCCCATACAGACTGCCTCTTAACATTGAGAAGAATCCCTGTGCTGTACAGCAGGACCTTGTTGGATATCCATTTTAGATATAGCACTGTCTACATGTCCATCCCAAACTCCGTAACTATCCCTCTCCCTCTGGCTTGCCTTCTTCACAGTCCTACAACTTTACTATTGCTAGATCTCCTACATGGTGGCTTGGATCTCCAAGTGTTAATATTCCAGGAGACCAGGTAGAAGTTGTGACATCTCTTATGATGAAACCTTGAAAGTCACATGGCTTCACTTCTACTGCATTCTTTTGGATGAAACTATCACAGATCCACCCAGGTTCAAAAGAAGGGAAATTAGATCAATTCTTAATAGAAGTCATATGTAGAGCAAGAAATAACATTATGGCCACATTTTGAAAAAAATAATTCAATAATTCATCAATAAATTAGTCAAGTATGTGCTTTGTAGAAAATTAGCTTATTCATATCGTACACACATACACTCATCTACCACACATTTAGCATAATGTACATTGCCTTGATATGTATGTGATTTATGTTCACATCACCTTGCATAAATTTATAGTTTACTTCATATTTTCTTATGTCAAAGAGTCAAGGAAATTTTCCAGAAAGTATATACATATAATAATATATAATAAACTCAAGGCAGTAATCCAGAGTAGGTAAGCACATGAGCTTTGTGGTTCTATGTCTGTTGTGAAGCTATGAAACTTTAATCAACATATTCAGACTTACAAAGCTTCAGGCTTTTTTAAAACAATTTTATTGACATGATTTATATAGAGTAGACTATACCCATTATAGGCATAAACTTTGATGAGTTCTGACAGATATATACACCCATGAAACCAATGCAATTTATACTCAGTGAAGCCAATGTCACAACCAAGATACAGAATATTACTTTTTACCTCCTAAATTTTCTTTTGCTTTCTTTCAGTCCATCCTTTCTTCCACTCTTGGTTCTTCAACACCTAGCTCTAAGCAACCACTGATCTACTTTCAACAACTACAGATTAGTTTGCACTTTCTAGAATTTTTATCAGATTTTCTTGTTCAGTTGCTAAGTCATGTCCGACACTTTGAGACTCCATAGACTGCAGCACTCCAGGTTCTCCTGTCCTTTACTATTTCCTAGAATTTGCTCAAATTTATGTCCAAATGAGTTGGTGATGCTATTTTGTATCAGGTTTCTTTTAGTTAGCACATTGATTTTTGAGCTTCATAAATATTATTGTGTGTATCCATATTTCTTTCCTTTCTATTGTTGACCAGTAGTCCACTGTACAGGTATAATATGTCTGTTTATCCATTAACTTACTGACAGACATTTGCATTATTTCCAACTTGGTGCTATTATGAATAAAGATTGTAGGGATGCTCATATACAAATTTGTGTGTAGATATATATATATTCTCATATCCTTTCAATAAATATATAGGGTCAGAATGGCTGGATCATATCTTAGATATATGTTTAACTTTTTTTGAGAAATGTTTTCTAAAGTGCTTGTATCATTTTTATGTTCCTACAAGCTGTGGATGAGTATTCTAGCTGAATAAAATCTCAGTTCTGCACCTGTAAAATGGGAGGTATATTGAATCTCAGGATATTTGAGAAAAGTATATAAATTAATATAGCCAAATTACTATCACAGAGCTGTGTACACAGAGGTGAATAGTAGACGGGGATTATTTGTTCAGCAAAACCACATGCAATAATTTAATCAGGGATAGAAATTCAAAACAAGAAGGATGCAAATAGAATGGGATGAATCATGAAGTCTCCAAGGAGAATTGGGAATTGAATTAATTATTGTAAATCATTACTGTTAAAACAATGACTCAAAAACATATGACAAGACATTGACACAATCTAAGGATGAAGTTCAGAGAGTGAGGATCAGAGGATACAGGTCTAAAACCCAAGAAACCTACCATTTAGATACAGAGAAGAGGGCGGAGACAGCAAAAGAGGCCCCAAGGAGTAGCCAGTGATAACATAGAAAAAAATAGAAGAGACTTCTGTCCAAAGAGCTAAGACACATGAATATTTCAAGAAATGATCAAACAATGAGAAGCTGAGTAAGGGATTAGCCCTCTAATGTGGAAGTCACTGATGACCTTACAACAACTGTCTCAACAGAGATGCAGTGGAAGTCAGGTTAGGATGCGTTAATAGTGCTCCCCCCACTCCAGTACTCTTGCCTGGAAAATCCATGGATGCAGGAGTCTGGTAGGCTGCAGTCCATGGGGTCGCTAAGAGTCAGACACGACTGAGCAACTTAACTTTCACTTTTCTCTTTCATGCACTGGAGAAGGAAACGGCAACCCACTCCAGTGTTCTTGCCTGGAGAATCCCAGGGATGGTGGAGCCTGGTGGGCTGTCATCTCTGGGGTCACACAGAGTCGGACACGACTGAAGCAACTTAGCAGCAGCAGCAGCAACCTGGTTTACTCTATTTCCTTCAATGGTTAATGTAAAATGGCTTACTATATATATTTCAATTTCCAGCTCTCCTTGGAAACTTCCTAATTCACTCCATTCTATTTGCATCCTTCTGGCCTTGAATTCCTATAAACGCCTATTAATAGTGGTTGAAGAAGAAGACACAAATTGTGTAGGCAAATAAAAGCCAACATGATTACAGAAAGAAAGAGAGATGTGAACTGTATGACTCCAAACCCAGTTTCCAAGGAGAAGCGAAGAAGCTTTCGGTTGTGATCACTAGGCAGTGACAAGCTCTATTTTCCTGAGCACGGGGATGATGCGGTAAAATGCTTGTGGTCTGGTCAACTTTTGACCTTGAGCTGAAAGAAGAAAATAGAGAATGAGGCCACTTGGGAGGTAAGTGCAGTAAAGCCACAAGGACCAGGAGTTGATGGTGGCTTCAGGAATATCAAGAGAGAGTTTCATGTACAGACGAAAAAGCTGTTGACTGAGCAAGTTTTGTAGATAAAAATACAATTCTTTAGACAAAGATGTGTCCTGGGAAAAGCCGTAACCATCAGAAGGAAAACTGGCTGAAGGAAAAATAGATGGCATACTTGTGAGGGAAGTGAAGGCTGTTTTGTTAGTTTCTTTCCACCTTTGAAGACTTTCTAATGATCTGCTACATAAAAAAGTTGACCTTTGTGATTTAAAAAACAGTAAATAGCCCTTTCCTCATTCACTTCTGCCTTTGGTGTCACTCCCTTGAATAACTCAAAGACAATTTAATCTGTTTTGGTTAATTAATTCAGGTTCAAAACACTGGTGCAGTTGCTGCTCCCAATTAGTAAATCAGATAGAGCATGAGCTGTAGGTTCTATTCTATGTCCAGATATATTAGAATGTACAATAATGGATATTTACAGGCACTCATGGGAAGCACCTAATTGTCAAGGCAGTTTCCCTTGATATAAAAGACAATTTAAAGCTAAGCTATATCTGGTCCAAATTTAATTAATTTGGGTCCTAGTTTCTCAAAGAAGAAATCAAACGCATTGAATATAAAACTGACGCTTGAAGAGGTAAAGGCATGCTTTTCTCCCCCCTTTTTAAAGGTCAGTGAAATTAAGAACGTATTGGTGAACCTAAACATGTCCATCGCCATTCTGCTGCAGCCGCCACTGCTGCTGCTGATGACAATGATGATGAAGATGATGATGGCAACCATTATGAGGGTGGCAGGGGTGACAGGGATGGGTTTCAGAGTGACAGAATGTAAGATTTAGGAATCCAGTGATGTTTAACAAATTGTATTGTCAGCAGTGACTCACATTAATGGAGTCATTATCAGAAAATTGCATATAATTCCTGTTATTGCGAGTCCTCAGGATAATATGGCTGTTCTGCTAGGAGATTTAGAAGCTGCCTGCCCTGTGTAATTTTGGAAATTGCTCTGATCTAGCTCCTGTGGATACAGAGCTCAGAACAGACCCGTCACACGTGCATGGACTCCTCAGGACAGCACTCTTTGAGGAAGTCACCTGCCTGTTTGGCAGCACAGGCTGGCTCTCGTCCTCTGATAATAAATTCTCTCATTTATTTAGTATGCCCAAGTCTCTTGTCTACATTTAACAGTGCAGAAGGAGTAACATGCTCATTCTACCCTAATTATGCTTTAGAAAATTGTCCCATTTCAAAATTATAATGTCAAAAATTACCCACCACCAGGTCTTTGGAAGGAGAACGGTCAGCCCTCACAGACTTCTTTCAAATGCCAGCACCAGGCTCTCTGACTCTGTTCATCAGAGACTGGGCTATGGTGCTCTCCTAAAATCTATTTTTTTTTCTCTCTGTTTCTGAGATAGTATCTCCCTTTAGATAAATTCTGGTTGCAATATTTTACTATTTTTAATCTTCCAGGAGGGAGGCAGTAATGCCCTTCTCCCTGTCCTTCACACCGATTTGTCTTTGCTTCTCATTATACAGAGTCTGCTTAAGTCGTGGTGCTTGCTGCCAGTTCTATTAAACTGCAGAAGGACCTGCCAGGTCACAATTTATGCTGCAATATCATAAAATTAACTTTCATGCAGAAATCCTTTTTTCCCGTCTCTCTTATTCATTTTTATGCTTAAGAAATCCTGATGATTTCTCTTAGAAGGATTAGTTGTCTTTTTTCTGTGGGATTGACAAATTGGGTAGAATTTTGGTTTTAAGAGCAAGTGAAAATAGAATAAGAGCTTAATTCCAATTTCCTTCCTAATGATTACAAAATTCTTCTTGCCTTATTGCACTAGATTTAAAATAGAAATGCATGCTATGGAATCTGGTGGGGTGGAGGGAATGAGTCTTATATAGAAAGTGAGTCTATTACTCGATCTCAAATCAAGATCTCCAGCCCCAGTACAAGCCCTGTCTGTTTGTTTCGACTCCTTCAGGACCCTATGGGAACTTTTCCTCATTAACTAGAATCTGGGTGTCCTGCTCCTACTTTCTATTATTGGGTTGGCTAAAAAGTTCATTCAGGCTTTTCCATAGCATCATACAGAAAAATCTAAATGAACTTTTTGGCTTTGCAATACATCCAGAGGAACCTGTGTCGAGTATCATGTGTTGCCAATTGCCTTCCCTCCCCCTCTTCCAGCATGCTGAGAGCTGTAGATGCAGCTAGAAAAGTCTAGACCTTGAAGTCCAAAACCCCCCTATGATGTTTCCATGATAGCTGGTGGGCCACAACCTTTGACAGGGTTTGAGGAGGGGAAAATGGCAGATTTAGGATTTTACTTTTCCTGTAAGAATGTGTTATTTTGCCCCTCAACAAATGGCATTCCCACTTCTCCACTTTCCTTTCTTCTTAAATAAATATTCTCTTGTTGGATACAGGATGTAAAAGTATGCATGCTATTGTCATCAAAGGGCCTTTAAGGAAAACAGCCCTTTTCTAATATTACAGATATCAGGAAAAATAAAGTGATACTTGTTCTTTCAATTATCATATTTCAACCTTCAGTTCAGTTCAGCTGCTCAGTTGTGTCTGACTCTTTGTCACCCCATTGACTGCAACATGCCAGCCCTCCCTGTCCATCACCAACTCCTGGAGCTTACTCAAACTCATGTCCATCACGTCAGTGATGCCATCCAACCATCTCATCCTCTGTCATCCCCTTCTCTTCCTGCCTTCAATCTTTCCCAGCATCAGGGTCTTTTGAAATGAGTCAGTTCTTTGCATCAGATGGCCAAAGTATTGGCGGTTCAGCTTCAGCATCAGTCCTTCCAATGAATATTCAGGACTGATTTTAACGTTAGAGTTGCTTTTCAGCTATGAACAAAAATTTATGATTTAATTTGACAAATATTTGTATAGATACTGTCTGATATCACAGGGTAGAGTGGAATACGGAAACCTAATCTAAAATGTCATCTTTACAGTTAGCATTTATTTCTAATGCAAGAAGAATGCTTTATGATGAATAATAACTATTGCAAAACCAGTATCATACTTCCATATTGTATTATTATTTTTTCTGAATGGTGGAAGAATAATATCTATAAAAATATTGAATTCAGTTACAGTTGTGTTTCACACTGAAGGATGTCTTGGGAAGCAAACTTTTAAATTACCTGGAGCTAAAAATGTACCTGAATGGCATACACTTGCTAATCTACTTGGAAGAGAATATTCTGCAATGTTATGAAAAAGGTACTCAAGACAGTTTTCCCATAACAATGAAAGACCATTGGACACTAATCATATGACTATTCTCATTAGCACAACATCCCATTTAGCCAGTCTCCACTGAGCTTTCACTCATATTTTATGTACAAAAGAAAAGCTTGCAAAGTAAGCTGACTAGGGAGTGTGAGATGTCAGTGAACATAAAAACCTTGGCACCTATTAAGTATATGACCCTAAATTTAAAAAATAGCCATTACTAACTGCTTGAGTCAAACCTGTGTTATTCTTACCAATTAGATAAACATGTCCCTGAGCTGGGTTTTGATCTACCAGGGTATGAGGGAAAAAAAAGACTTGCACTAAGTGGTATGACTGCAGCTATTGAAAAACAGACCTAGGTGATATTTCATTAAGAGTTTCTGAACAAGTTCCAAATCTGGTGTGAATTATAAAGACTCTATTGCAGTTTGAAGCCAGAAAATAAATATGCTTTCTGCCAAATGTGCTTAAATAGTTAGTGGATCTCCAGTTATTTAAATTATTGGTCCACGCTAAATGTATCCATCCCTTTAATGTAACTTGTGCTTTGGGCTTCCCTTGTGGCTCCGCTGGTCAAGAATTCCCTGCAGTGTGGCAGATCTGGGTTCAATCCCTGTGCTGGGAAGACCCCCTGGAGAAGGGAAAGGCTACCCAATCCAGTATTCTGGCCTGGAGAATTCCATGGACTATGCAGTCCATGGGGTCGCAGAGTCAGACACAGCTGAGCAACTTTCACTCACTTTAATGTAACAAAGATAGCAAGGCTATCTGAGAGTACATAGCAGAAGCAATATAACCCTTTCCTCCATTTACCACCACTGTGTCACGGCCATAAGTATAACTGTGTCATCTAGAACAAAGGAGGAGATGTATGACTAAATGCACACTGAGCTCATTCTCAATCCTCAGTAATAGGTAATCATTAGGCACCACTTTTTCTGGCCTCTATAGGTATATCTTGGCAATTTTAACACACTATAAACCTCAGTCCAAGATATATAAATATGCATGGGTCTTTGTGCACATATGTATGCATGCACATCTCACAAACAATATCATAGTCTTGACTGGTTATCTGTACTTCACCTATGCATGTCTTTCCTTTCTTATACATTGGATCTTTTCAATGTTGTTCCAGTGGCTTAATAGAGCTACTGTTTCCTTTTTTCCATTTAAAAATATCACTAATCCTTTAAGCTTAACACACGTACCAATTGTTTTGTGCTGCTCTTTAGATACTCCCTGGTCCAATAAATTGTTCTTAATTAGAAACTCCCATAAGCTTCTGTATGTTCCTCTTCTGGAGAACAGGGTTCATCCCGCTTTGTATCAAAGTTACTTTAAAAACAAATTTATTCCCATAAACACAAATTCAGTCCAAAGAATGTAAGATCCAAAGCTTATTCATCTTTGAATTTTAGCCACATATAATGACATATATATCCTGAAAGTGAAAGTCGCTTAGGCATGTCCAGCTCTTTGTGACTCTATGGACTATGCAGTCCATGGAATTCTCCAGGCTAAAATACTGGAGAGGCTAGTCTTTCCCTTCCATAGGATCTTCCCAACCCAGGGATCAAGCCCAGGTCTCCTGAACTGCAGGCAGATTCTTTACTAGCTGAACCATGAAGGAAGCCCAAATCCATATTAAATGTATATTAGAATTCAACTAATATACATAGTTATTGTATTACTATTAAAATAGTATAACTATTAAATTTTGGTTATTTTACCTGTGAAGAAAGAACTTTAATGAATCTGTAAGCTCAAAACTTGTTAAATCAGAAATTGCTACTCATATAAAGTCTATCTAAATGATAGGCATTGATGACAAAGTGTATTTCATCAGCCTCACTAACCAAAGTGTATATACAAACTTTAGTGTACTGGGGAACCTTATTTTAAACATTAACTCAGAGACGAGATAGGCCAACAGAAATAAAGTCTGAGTTTGCTCATTGATGGTCTTGGTGAATGACTTGCTTTATCAGTTGTCTCTGACATAAATTGTTGTTGGGTAGATTTGTCAATTTATGTCTGGTCTTTGGATTTCAATTTCCTTGAG
>SJYC01115279.1:0-12459 GCA_006408675.1 Madoqua kirkii | reverse complement strand
GAAATAGATGGATAGATAAATGTACAGGCAGACAGACAGATAATCACCTTGGTACTACTTCTTTGGATAACCTTGACTAATTCACATTGAGACATAAAAGAGAAGCTCTGTTTCCAAACAGGATTTAGTTGGAAAACGTAAGCTTATTAGAATCACAGACATAAGACCACTGATTATATATCTGCTCTTTCAATACCTCCTTCTCATTCATATATACAGTCACATGAATAAATCCCTCCTCTTATCATTTACCATTGGCTTCCCTGGTAGCTCAGACTGTAAAAAATCTGCCTGCAATGCGGGAGACCTGGGTTTGATCTCTGGGTTGGGAAGATTCCCTGGAAGAACACAGCAACCCACTCCTGTCATCTTGCCTGGAGAATCCCCATGGACCGAGGAGCCTGATGGGCTACTGTCCGTGGGGTCACAAAGAGTCAGACATGACCGAGTGACTAAACACACAGCACATCATCTGCCATTGCTAGGAATTTGTTCACCAAAAGAATGATCCCTCAGTACTTCGACCTGAAAACATATAACTCCTTCACAGCTTTTTGCATAAAAACTATGGGGGTTTAGAGTAGAAAATTCTCCTGTCTCCTGCAAAAAATCAGACGGCTGATTTCAAACAGTGTAACAGTGACTCATTTTATTAATTAATTCATCAATGGAATAAAACTTGTCATTTTCACTTGTTTCTGAGATTCCAATCAAAGCCTAATTAGCATAAACATTTCAACATGTGTCCTATATTAGCAGCAGGCATCAGGAAATGAAGACTTCCAACATGGAGGGGTAAGGAGGCAGAAAAGGTCATCCTTGTAGCCATTGGATATGTTTTTGTTAAAGATAAGCATCCAAGAAAATGTTACAATTTGATGAATACTAACAGCAGCCCTTTGTATAGGCTTGATGAATCAGTAGATTTGCAAACTTTTCACTCGACCAGCAGGGAAACCTTTGTAATATTCAGACCTGTACAAAGATGATGTGAGCTACTCCAGGGGACATGAGATTCCTGACATGGAAAGTACTTATAAACTTGTTGAAGATGGGGGGCAAACCCAATAATCCCAGCTTGAGCATTGCAGTGGATATTGATGACAGTTGGAGAAGAGAGAATAAATTCTGTCTTTGAGGAACTTTCCCAATAGCAGAACTTGGCCAGTAGCAGAACTCAGCTAAATGTCAAGAGGCTCTATCTAGTTCAGCTACCTCAATCTACCACCATCCCAAGCACTGAAAAGACCCTAGAGGTATGAAAGCTGGCTGACTTTAGGTAGGTTAGATAATTAACAGCTTGCCTCACAGCCAATACAGACTTACAGAAATATTAAGTAGACTGGCTACCTGGGAAGAGCAGAGAATTTAAGAAAAATACTCAAGGAATGGTAGAAAGAAGGACCTATATGCACACTTCTCAATTTTATCAAGACTCAGCCTAGGTTTCCAGAAGTATTATGTGCTCAGTGGTGTCCAACTGTGTGTGACCCCATGGATTATAGCCCTCCAGGCTCCTATGTCCATGGAATTTTTCCAGGCAAGAATACAGGGGTGGGTTGCCACTTCCTCCTCCAGGGAATCTTCCCAACCCGCTAGCACCACCTGAGAAACCAGGCTTCCACAAACCATATCACAAAATGCCAAACCATCTGGCTGTCAGCAAAGTATGAGAGGTACAATTCTCCAAAGTCAGCAGACCTCAAGCTCCGCCTCTTCAAGGTAAAACCAAAGGAATGATGGATACTTGGCTCCCAGGTCTGCCCTTGATTTCCTTCCCTTCTTCAACTCCCTCGTCATCCTGTTTCTCTCATGGCCTTAGATAAATTGGAAGGAAATATTCTGCCCTCGTTTACCATCATCTCCCCAGCCTGGGCTGTGGCTACCAATTTCACAGTCTTCCTCTGAGCAATGACAGGTTACCTAAGTTTCATTTCTGAGTTTGATGACCTCAATTGCTGTCCATTTCCTATCTATGTCGATGCAGAATTGTCTATTTTTATTTGAAGTTTTTAGAAACATGGAAGAGGAGCCTTGGCCTTTTCCTTCAAATAACTGCTTCGACAGCTTTATGGAGGCTAGTTAGTTTCTCCCTGACCTCCCTGAGAGGTCCCATCAGCTCTAACCCAGTTTCCTCTAAATTCTATATTCCCGGCTCTGGGATAGCAGCAGACGGCTATATCTTGTTCCACAATCCATAATTCTCAACTTCAAAGTTCAGTGCCAAATAAGATCGCACACTGTTGGATAACCTTTTGTACCAGCCCTTCAGCAGTAATTAAATCCTGCTCATTCCGTGCTGCCTGGAGAAAACCTAGGGCCCTCTTCTTGTGTTCAAGTTCGAAAACAAAGCAAAACAAAACAGAAAAACAGAGAGCAGCCACAAAAAAATTGGAGATTTCCTCTCCATTAACTGTCTGGTCGGCAAAGTCAAGACATAAAGAAAGGCCTTGGATGAGAGGCAAGGAGGTGGCTGAGTTAAAGGGGATGTGTCAGAGCCTTTTGAGGGGTTTCTGCTGGAGCATAAGTGAGAGCAAGGTCTTTGTCGTAAGTGGCAGGCCTATAAATCCTTATAAAACCTTAAGTAGGCATGACTAGTTAGATCGTTGTGAATCGGTGAGGCTGTGTGAGGCCCTGAGGTCACAAATAATCAGTGCATGGAGTTTCTCCATGGTTAAGAACAGACAGGACTCACCGAGCTACTAGTGTGTACCTCAGAGGTCATTCTCGCCCCAGCTATACACTGAACACCTGCTCCAGGATTTCCTTACATGCTATCTAATCTTAACTGCGTGCCTGGATCCATTTCTGTTTTACAAATAAAGAAACAAACTGAGAGTATTTAAGAGACTTCTCCAAAATTTATAAATATCCTTTTTCTTAAGTAAGTCACATATTATATGATATCACTTACATGTGAGATCTAAAATATGATACAAATGATCTTATTTACAAAATAGAAACAGACTCACATACATAGGAAACAAACTTATGGTTATCAAAGGGGAAAGAAAGGGAGGGGATAAATTAGGAGTTTGGGGTTAGCAGATATAATCTACTGTATATAAGGCAGATAAACAACAAAGTCCCGCTGTATACGTGTATGTGTGTAGTCTCTGACTCTCCTGCAACCCTGCGGACTATAGCCTGCCAGGCTCTACTGTTCACGGAACTATCCCAGTAAGAATACTGGAGCGCACTGCCATTTCCTCCTCTAGAGAATCTTCCCAACCCAAGGACTGAACCCATGTCTCCCGAGGCTCCTGCACTGGAAGGCAGATTCTTTACCATTAAGCCATCTGGGGAGCCCTACTGTATATAGGTCAGGGAACTGTATTCAACATCTTATAATAAACCTTAATGGAAACTATGAAACAATATATGTGTAAAACTGAATTGTTTTGCTGCATACCAGAAATGAATACATTGTAAATCAACTATACTTCAACAAAAAGTAAAATTTGTAAGTCTATGATCTTTGCACCATGCCATATTCCTGCACCCTACCCAAGTACCATCCTTTCTGTCAACATCAATGTTTAACACTCACTCTCATGGGAAAACCCTACTAAGTGATTTAGCGAACACTGGCTAAAACCCGCCACACTGAAGTTAACAAAAGCCTGTTGAACCAGGCATTGTTCTTATCCCCACCATTGCTCATCTCTGTAACCACCCCAGAAGGGAGGTTCTGAGAAACAAAAGACACACAGGAGGCCTCAGAAGCTTGCAATCAAGTTGAAATAACACTCAAAGATTTGCAGAGAGAATATCATCCCAGGACAAAGAGGTCAATATGAGAGTTGTTTGACTGACTACAAGTTCTGGGATAAGTGTCCAGGAGAAGAACAGCTTGAGTTAAATAAACTGCATAAATCACTACATCTGAGCATACCCAGTCAAGGCTTAAAAATAACTAGCACTAGAAAATATGCTTCTGTGATATGAGTAGGGAGCTTCCCCAAACAAACCAGCATCCCACCAAGCCCCCCACCATCAGGGTAGCTGCAATACCTAGAGCCTATGGGATTTTTACCCAAAACTATAAGTTCCCCTAGACAAGAAGAAAGAAGCCAGACTGACTCAGAGGAGAGCTCCTACAATTACAGGCAGGGGATTTACTAGAGATCAGAAGCAATAACAGTTTTAGATGATAGCTCTGAAACCCCAATGCATTATGAAACACCTTGGGAGATCAAATAGATGACCTTGATCTTTACACATCTTAGAATAACCCAGTAACTGAAAAATGAGCATCTTAGAATAACCCAGTAACTGAAAAATGATCAAGGTTGTGTGTATACACTAGCATGCTTGCAAGTAGTAGAGGTCTGAGTAGGAAAAACAGAAAAGCATTAAAATCTTATAATAAACAATCTTGGACAAGATAAAAGCCATAAAGTTCAAATTAATTTGGATGATGATATACAGCTTTTTTGCAGTTATTTCTGAGCCTTACAATGATTAAAAAGAATTGAGCTTTCTTGTTCTTAATGTGTTTACTTTTGGATTGTCTTTGTGCGTTTGGTAAAAGACTAATTCACAGAACATTATCTCGATTTTTGTTTTTGCGTGGATTACAACTTGTAGTCATTAGTAATAACTTTCATATAGACCACTAATAAAATGTCTTCCTTGGTCTCTGTTTCTGATATTTGCCCCTTGAAAAAATGCAACTGTTGCTTTTAGAGCCAGAGCCAACTTGTTCATGGGGCTGAGAGGAAAAATGTTTCAGGCTCATGTTACTTTTAGGAGCCCATCAAAATGGTTTAATTTCCTTTGAAATCAGAATTTTTAAAAATGAGCTTTCAGGTCAAAGAAAGTGTCTTAATATATAATGTTAATATATCCACCTTTGCATATCCACAAATGCAGTCATAAAATAATTGTAAAATTTTAAGTTTTAAAGCAAAAATTTTAATGGAAGAAAATGCCATAAGGCAAAAGTGCCTAAAACTCGAGAAATTCATAATACGGTCCTGTTCTGATGGAATCTTTCTGAAATCAAAGTCTTAATTCTGCCTCTCTTCTATTTTAAGGCCTTATAATTTTATTTCTTGATAGTGGATAAAGAAGACAAATAGATCATATCCTGAGATTTGGTGATTCCCAGACTTTTCAGCATCATCTTGCTCAAGCCCTAACCCAACTTGTGCCTGGGAATCTACCCTCAATTCTATTCCCTTAAGGCATCTTCTCTTCTCATCTCTAGATGCTTCTCTCAATAAATGTAACACTTCTTCTTCTGGACGTAATTATCATTCAGATAACATGGAGACAAAGAATATTTACCAATGTTTTCAATTAAAAAAATTTCCTCTCTCTGTATTTATCAAAGTTCTGCCTCTAAGCAAATTCCACAGAAAATGTCATCTCTGAAAAGTTTCTGCAGATTTCCCTCCACAGTGTGATCTTTATACCTGTTGTATTCTTTTTGCCACCCACCTCAAAAACTCAGACTGTACGGTGCCTAGTCATTACTATTACATAATTTAGTATTGAGCACCTGTCCCCGTTCCACTGATAAGAGTCAGAAGTACAATTTCCCCTCTAGGTTGTAGCTATTTGAGGGCAAGAGACATATACTTTTTAATTTCTGTTCACTTATTTTACCCACCACAGTGTCTTATCAGTTCAGTTCAGTTGCTCAGTTGTGTCAGACTCTTCGAGACCCCATGAACTGCAGCATGCCAGGCCTCCCTGTCTATCACTAACTTCCAGAGTCTACCCAAACCCATGTCCATTGAGTCCGCGATGCCATCCAATCATCTCATCCTGTCGTCTCCTTCTCCTTATTTGAGGGCAAGAGACATATACTTTTTAATTTCTGTTCACTTATTTTACCCACCACAGTGTCTTATCAGTTCAGTTCAGTTGCTCAGTTGTGTCAGACTCTTCGAGACCCCATGAACTGCAGCATGCCAGGCCTCCCTGTCTATCAATAACTTCCAGAGTCTACCCAAACCCATGTCCATTGAGTCCGCGATGCCATCCAATCATCTCATCCTGTCGTCTCCTTCTCCTGCCCTCAATCTTTCCCAGCATCAGGGTCTTTTCAAATGAGTTCATGATGTACACTGCATTTAAGCTAAATAAGCAGGGTGACAGTATACAGCCTTGACGTAATCCTTTTCCTATTTGGAACCAGTCTGTAATTCCATGTCCAGTTCTAACTGTTGCTTCCTGACCTCCATATATGTTTCTCAAAAGGCAGGTCAGGTGGTCTGGTATGCCCATCTCCTTCAGAATTTTCCACAGTTTATTGTGATCCACACAGCCAAAGGCTTTGGCATATTCAATAAAGCAGAAACAGATGTTTTTCTGAACATGTGCTTATTGTAAATACTCAATGTATTCCTTGTAGTCAAATGCAACACAGGCAATATTTGCAGTATTTTCATCAACATGCATGCATGTTTAGTTGCTCAGTGGTGTCCAACTCTGCAACCCTTTGGACTATAGCCCACCAGCCTCCTCTGTCCATGGGATTCTCCAGGCAATGATACTGGAGTAGGTTGCCATGCCCTCCTCCAGGGAATCTCCTTGACCCCGGGATGGCATCTGCATCTCTATGTCTCCTGCATTGGCAGGTGAATTCTTTACCACTAGTGTCACTGTGTGACTAGCCCTTAAGTTATTTCTACTTCTAAGCATAAGAGACATGAGTTTCTGTTCTCCTTGGCCTCTGAGATTGGTGTAAGGGGACAGTTGAGAATTTTCCAAACAAAAGCAATAGTGTTTCATCTCTCAACACCAACAGATGCAAGGTCTTACTAAAACTCATGCACATTGCCAGAAGTAACTACATAGGCCAGTGGGAAGGAATGCTAAAGAGCCTCCTTTTGCTTAACTTTAAATCTATATTTTCATTTGAATTTTAGAAATTTTCTTTATTCTCTTCTTTTTGCTTCAGTAGCACCAAAAATGAGACAGCTGGGGACCCCAGGGAAAAAGACATTTTGGAAGAATATTTTGTAGCAAGTCCCCCCAGAGCAGAAATTTGTATGGTTAATCTTTTAGAGAAATTCGTACAGTTCTTACTCACATTTTCCAGACATTCACTGCCAATCAAGCATCACCAGCCTAAGCTAGCTTAAGCCCCATGGGTTTGTTGTCCTAATTTTTCTAACCAAAGAAAAACCCTAGCCACCATCCATAACCATGGGTTTTTAAGACTAAAGCAAAATGGCCTGATTCATCCATAATCTTCATTCTTGTTCTCTTAAGAGGACTAGACACGGCATGGCAGATAAACCTGACCTGGAGTCAAAAACAGCCGCAAACTGTGACCAAACCTGTAATTAGAGCCTCTTTAACCATTTTCTAACCTAGATACCGACTAAGAAACAATTATTTAGCACCTGCTATAGGTAAGACTTTTACCATGAATTTTACATTCATTATCTCATTTAACATATAAAATCACCCTACCAGAAAAATTATTAACTTTATCACTTTAAAGAAGAAAATGCTGAAGCCTAGAGCAACGGCCTCTCTGGAACCTCATAGCTATGGAGGGGGCAATGGCAGGCAACCTCACTATCGGGACCCCATGCATCTTATCCATGGGTACCTCTATGCTCTATCACTACAATCTCAGTTGCTTCATCCCATTGAAATCTGTGAGCTCCTAACAAGTAGAATCATGTTTTCTTCTTTGCACCCACAGTGGCTAACCCAGTGCCCTTCAGGGAACTGCTACAATTTGTTTTGGTCTCTGTGTGGATGTGAGTAAGGAGAGACAGAGCTTCCTGATGTAAGCAAGTAGGTGTAGACATGTCTAGAAGAATGGATGGGAGTGGGTAGACCAAGGTAGACTGCCCAGGATTTATTTCCTTAAGGGAAAGTTTTCCTGGGCAAAGGTAGAAGGGACTGAAGGCATGTAACATGACTGTGTGTAAACTAGGATGGCGCCGTGAGCCAATGCAGGATATAAGAAATGAGAAATTACTGACTGATGGGATTAGCCTGAACTCAGAAAGTCTGCCTCTTTGAATGCCTAGGTTCTGGTCTTACAATTTCTCAAGCTTGCCTGAGGGCAGTGATTGGTCTCACCCACACACCTCCTCCCATTTTCCATTTCCACTAGAGAGAGAAAGCTTAACTTTAAGGTGAGCTCTTTGCCTTTGATATTCTGACAGGAAATGTACATTGCTGTTTGCCAAACCTACTCCACTGACCTGCCCTTATTCTGGGAAGAAAATAAGAAGGAAACAGGGGGAGTTATGAGGGGGCTGATTTCTGGCACAGTTGCTCATTTAGAAAAGTCATTTCAAATTGCACAAGGTGCTTCAATTGCCCTATTTTCCTGAAATTAATTCTAAATTTTATGGGTACAATTTGTTTCCCTTAAGTCTCTAATTATGCTTTTAACATTCAGTCTTTCAAACTCTAGCCATTAGTGACTTAATATGGTGTTTCAGGAGATACAGTGGAGTTAGGAGCGTGGGTGGGAGTTGTAGGAGCAGAAGCTGCACCTGTGCTTGTGATGGTTTGAAATTGATGTCCCCTGGAGGAAGGCTAAAAGAAAAATCTAATAAGTCACCAAAATAGACTCAAGTCTGAAAATTAGTATTTAAGGTATTAGGACAAGGGGCTAGGAAGGGCTTGAGAGGTAATCACAAAGTTCCATTAAACTTATTGAACAGAGGTGCTGGTGTGGGATTTCAGGACAAATGAGAAGAATTGTAGGAAATACAGATATCATCAGACAGCAAAGCATGCTGGTATAAGGTAGAAGTGCTAAGGTTAGAGGACTTTCAAGGACATAAACAATTAAGGAAGGAGACAGTAAGAAGTGGCTCAGAGATAGGACCCAAAAATAAAAGAAAAATTGAAAGCTGAATCACTGAATAGATGGGAATAACCTATTGAAACAGAGAAGGCAATGGCACCCCACTCCAGTACTCTTGCCTGGAAAATCCCATGGATGGAGGAGCCTGGTAGGCTGCAGTCCATGGGGTTCCTAAGAGTCAAACACGACTGAGCGACTTCACTTTCACTTTTCACTTTCATGCACTGGAGAAGGAAATGGCAACCCACTCCAGTGTCTTTGCCTGGAGAATCCCAGGGACGGGGGAGCCTGGTAGGCTGCTGTCTCTGGGGTCACACAGAGTCAGACACAACTGAAGTGACTTAGCAGCAGCAGCAGCAGCCTGCTGAAGAGGCAAGATGAAATAATCAGTAGAGTACAATCATTGTTCCTTAAATGTTCCATCAATAGGCATCAACTGAGCAGCCACAATGCTACCTCTGTTTCTTAAATGAGGTTTACCAGATAACTTGTGCACCTCAATTCCCCAAACACACATAGTTCCCATCTATGCTGACACAATCTGCTCCATGGTTCTGATGACAGCATATGAGTTTTAGAAACAGAAGCCAGAGGGGGTTAATATAGGCTTGGAGAGCTCCACGAAGTGTTCAGAGGAGCAGACGACCCATGTTGTACTACAGAGGATTCAGAGTTTGCAGAAAAATGAAAAAAGGCCCGAGTTTTAGGAACTTGACAGACTAAACACACCAGAGTTTGAGGAGACTTTAGACCTGCCAAGAGGACCTCCTTGGAAAGGAGACACAAGAAAAGCCCTAGTTAGAGGTATTCATCTCTTGAAGTCTGAGTGTATAAGAATAGGAAGCATCATCTCTACAATCAGCAAAGTCAACCACTAAGGCAGGCAGAATGAGGAATGAACTCTATTGTGTGGGAAAAGAGAATCACACCAATAAAACAACAAGAGTTGTTTGGAATAGAAAAATTACACATCAAAAAATATATTCTTATAAGTTTATAAAGGTAAAAAGTAAATCACTGAATCTTGAAACGTCGAGTGAAATCTTTTGCAATGAGAGATGTTCCTAGCTGGAGTAGAAGGATGATCAGATATCAGAGAGAGGGGAAATTAAAACTCTTACCTAGGACAGTGACCTGAGGAAAAACACAAAGTGAATCGATGATAAGGAGAGTCGATATGATGACAAAGACTACAGCTGACAGATTGCTTCATTCCTCTGGAGATGATGGAGAGAGATGAAGTAGGATGGTAAAACTAGGCTTTGGTTGCCTTGAATTTGATGTTAAACATCTTCAACTACCTACAACCAAACAAGTAGATAATTTAAACATTTCTGAGCAGAGATTTGACATTATAATGGTTCATTTTAATCTATCTTTTGCATGTGATTCTGATCAAGACTGCTTATCCTAAGATCCCAACAATTTTCAGATATAGGGGAGGTAATAGCAAAGGAAATATTTTCCAAAGTTTGAGAGTTCTAAATGTTATAGATTTTAGGAAATGTACACGTTGTACATTTCTCAAAGGCATAGACAATTTGCCCAACCAAAGCTCAAACATCAGGATCCCCTCATGTGTCATCCACACAGAAATGCTTTCCATGCAGTTTTCTCAAAATCCTACAAGAATGTACCATTCAATTGTTCCATCCACACAAGTGTGTGCCATCTTCATAGGTTTGCCATTAGAACAGGAGTTCCATCTGCACAGGTGTGCCACCTACCAAGTTGTGTCAACATAGGTGTTCAACAGCTAACTGATCTGTAGCATAAGTAACTCTTTTCTCTCCAGCATTTTCTCACACTGAATGTTCTCCAATAAAGCAAAATGCATTGCATTCTCCTCCATAGAACCCTGAGACACTAAAGGTAAGGAGCCATGCAGCCTCCTCTATGGTTGGTACCAAACCACACTTTTTTCTCGATTCATCTTTCCAGTGCTAAAATAAAGGAAAAAATATATCCTTCTAAGACTTTCATGCTCCCAAAATTTATTCTAAGTCAACTGCAGAAATCAGCAACATGTAAATAACAAAGAATCAAACACAGCAGTAAGCTTAACAAGTGTATAGTTAATAGAGTTGTATCCAAATCTATGCAAATTTAAGAAAAAAACCATTAAGTACAAAAATGGAGGAAGAATAATCTTCCCAGTTTACTCTTACCTATCCTCAGTCCTCTTGCATAGAAAACAAATGCTTTTAACATAACTCAAGATTCACAATTCATCCTTTAAAAAAACAAAAAGATTGTCTTTAATTCAAAGATGAACCTGAGTATGACCTCAGAGAATTCAGAACTGATACAGTGTTATGGCTTTAATAAACTGGACTTGGAAATAACGATCTCAAGGAAAATTCAATCAAAACCAAAGTCTTATCTTTCTTCAAAAACAAGACAGTTGAGAATTGAATGTGACGTTCTGCAAAAATCGAAGACGAAATAACATCAAACTAGTTTGTTCCTGGAAACAAGGCAACAAGAAATTGATGACATTTTCACCTGTGGTTTCACTACAAAAGATGTTGGGCTTAGAAACCATGTCACTTGGCTCTCTTAAAATCCAACACAGAGAGACAGAGAACAAGCAATCGTAGGCAGCATTTCTGGGATAATTTTGATGTATAGAACCCAAGGAGGTCCTGGAACCAATGACCATTAGGTCTGTGAATGAGCAAAAGTTTTCTACCCCAAACACTCAAAGAGCTCAGGCTCTCCCTCAAATTCCTCTTCCTTGGTGGCAATGAAGCAGAGCAAAAATGTAAAATCAAGAAAAGGGAAAGACTTTGTAACTTTTTCTCATGTCCTGCATAGTAACATATCTTCAGAAGAAACAGAATTGGTTTGCCATTTCCTGTCTTTTCATGACCTTAAAGATGAGTAAAGTTAAACAGGAAAGCCAGTCTCTAAGTTACTGGAAAGGGGTTACCCATTTACATAATTACATCACATGGCCACATAATTTTTCCAAAGCAAGCAAGTACAAGTCTAGCTACGATAGCAAATGCTGTCTTTGATTTTCCTTGTAAAATGCATTAGAAGAGGGCCGAGACTAGTTTAGCTCTATGATGTCACTTCCATTTAAAGATGACAGGCTTTACTGAAAATGAGAAAGCGTAAAATTTTGCAAAACCACACTCATTCCTCTGTGATACTATCTATGAAATATGTTATGCAATGACATATATGACATGTAAATCCTAGTAGAAAAAAATACAGCATGTTAAGCTCAATTAAAAGAAGGACTACAAAGGAAAACATAGATGTTTGATACTTAATAGTACAAATAAACCACCCTCATGATCCATATCATAAAATTTGCATGTAAAACTAACAAAGATGCAGAGAATACTTACAAAGTTAGTTTAACCACAGAATAAAATTTCTATCTAAAAGAACAATCTTCTAATTTGAACTGGCACATATGAAGTCTAATCCTATTTTAAAATTATTTAATGAACATGGAAAACTAAGATTGATTATATTCTTTGCAGCCAAAGATGGAGAAGCTCTATACAGTCAGCAAAAACAAGACTGGGAGCTGACTGTGGCTCAGATCATGAACTTCTTATTGCCAAATTCAGAATTAAATTTAAGAAAGTAAGGGAAATCACTAGACAATACAGGTACAACCTAAATCAAATCCCTTATGATTATACAGG